>CM039725.1:34551284-34778889 GCA_022539455.1 Dendrobium nobile
CAAAACTCTGATTGAGTGGAAGTAGAAAAAAAAAATCATGGTAGCTAGAGTAGAAGAAGAACGAAGAAAGAAGAAGGAGGAAATATCCACCTTGCAAAGGAAAGGAGCTCGGGCGACTTTGGTGTACGGGATCGGTACAGAGAAAAACAGCGAGAGGAGTAAGAGAGGAGATCGGGAGATTCAAGGGAGCTAGAGTCGGCTCGCTCGCTCATGTATCGGGGATCGGGACAAGGGACAAGCTCGGTCTCGCGAGCGCAAGGGGGCCGGCGTGAGACGGGGTTGCACGAACAGGGGGATCGGGGGCTGGGCTGGCGTTTCGCGAACCAGAGAGGAGTCGGCAGGCTGGCTGGGGCTAGAGTCGGACGAGAGCTGAGGGAGGAATAGAGTCCGCCGTCTCTCTTGGAGCTCACGAACGAAGGAGCGAGAAGGTGTCGGGGCGTCTGCGAACAGAGCAAACCGAGAGAGAGGGGGAGAGGGATTGATGAGTGAGAGTGGGAGAGTGAGGGCCTCCGTGAGAATGAGGGAGACGCATGAGAATGAGCCCAACGAAGCCTTCGTCGTAGCCTTCTAAGTCTCCTGACATTCTTGCCTTGCTCGAAACACCATTATGGCACTGTTCCGCTCAGGTTTCGACTACCAAAGTCTGAGAAGAAACTGAAATAAATGCGGCTGAGAGTTCCATTGACGATGGGTTCCGAATTTCGGAAAGATCAAGACCGTCGAGGGGACTTCCGGATTTAGGAAATCAAATTCAAATTTACTTGAAAGCAGTTTGGGATTTAATTGGAATTAATTTGGGCTGAATCAGATTAATTTGGGTTAAGATTGGGTTAGACTCAAGTCCGAATTTGACCCGATTTGAGTCGATTTGGGTTCGAGCCGGCTCAATGAAATTAATTATGAAATTAAATTCAAAAATAATCATCGATTTAAATTGGATCGGGCTCGATGCGATGAGAACAAATTAATCGAGTCTAATCAAACAAAGTCGAGCCTAAACCGGCTCAAGTCGGGTCGATTCGAGTTCGAATTGGGCTCGACGGGATTCAATTGGATCGATCGAAAGAGCTCGAGCATGCTCGAGCCAAAATCGAGGTCAACACACGTCAACAACATACAGAAAGTTACGCGGTAAAAACTGAACCAATCGAAAGATACGGACAAAAATCACTAACGGAAAAAAATCCGGACATAAAATACCACCAAACACGACGGTTCTGAAAATTGAGAAAGGCGGAATGTGCCTTACCTTGCGTACAGCAAATTTCTCGAACAGTCTCCTCGGACGAAAACAGCTCCGCGTCGTCCGGAAAAAATCAATTTTCTCCAAAATTCCATGACTTTCTCTCTCCTCAAGATATTTTTATTTTAATTTTGATTTTCTCTCTCTTCAAAACGACTGATTTCAGCTTTATAAAACTCAGATCGGCCCGGCCGATAGCCATATCGTCCCGGGACGATCAGACCAATTTTGATCGTCCTGGACGGTTCCCAGAAATATTCTCCGGCCGATATTTTGAACAGTGCAAATCGGCCTGGACGATGTCCTTATCGGCCCGGACGATTCTTACAGAAAAACACCTGGAGCAAATCTGGGCAAATTCCTGGAGCAATTCTCAACTGATCGTCCCAGGACGATCCCAGATCGTCCTGGACAATCCTGGAGCAGATTTTTGATATTACAAAAGAGAACTCAAGTTTCTCTCTCTTTCTTTTCTTCTACCTTCAGTGTAAATCTGGCTTCAATTGGTAGCCGGGCAGAAGTCCGGCTTTAGTAGACGGACGGGCGAAAGTTCTGCGGTTGTCGAGGAGGAGTCTGGTGGCAAGAAAACTCTAGTTTCTCTCATTTCATTCTCTTCCTTTCTTGGCCCAACATCCTCCCTCCCTCTTTCCTCATCGAAAGAGGGGTCTAATTATAGTTTTTTTAGAGTGACATAGCTAGTAAATAGAAGGAGGGGATCAATGATTTCTGCTGGGAGTGGTTTGAATGAAACGGTCGATATTAATCCCCTTGCTAGTGGATGGTTTACTGGTCATTTGAAAGATTAATGATATCAGAATATGACAATCTTAGGTTTGTTGGATTCGTCTCATCGAGCCACTCGGTTCGACTATAAGCATGTCACGTTTAAAAGTCATTTGGTCATCCAATTTGTGGTTTGAACTTTCCAACGACGCTTCAAGTTTGATTTGGACCCATTTTGGCTTGGATTGAGTATACTATGGTGTCGTTGGTTTTTGTATTTTAGAGACATTCAGTTTGACTAAAAGTTAGCTGAAATCGAAGTTCATATGATCCCAAATTTAATTTTCGAAGTTTCCAACTTGATTTTGCCTCGAGATTCATGCTGGATCAAGAGGATGTTATTATAATGCTTTTTATATATGTTTAAATTGTTAGTTTCAATAATTAGTTAGGTTTATTTAAACTAGGTTTGGAGTTGAACTTGAAAAAAAAAATTATAAATATGATTGATTAAGATTCAAAATTCGTGTAATATTTGAACTTAAAATGGGTTCAAAGGGCTCTAATATTAAATGAGCATATTTTGAGTGAGCTCGTTGCTTCTCCGTGTTTGGTTGTTTTGAAATTGTAAACCTTAGATTTTTGCTGATTTATTTGTTCTTGTGATAATAATCAACGATCTTGAGTTTATTCTTATTTGTTATTGCTAATTTAATTTATTAATCTTATTTTCTCTTATTTGATTTATTTGTCATGTATTCGATTTACTCAATTTAGTTTAAGAACATTAAATTTCAAAAGTTTTAAATAACTCATAAAAAAAGGAAATTTTTATAAGTGATAATAATCAATTAAGCTCAAAATATAACAATTAATAATTCAATATCTTATATTATAAAATAAAATATTCATTTTTAATAATAACCTTCAATAGTCAAATTAATATATAGCTGCAATTTTTTTATCTAGGAATTAAAAAATTAGCAATATAATTTATTTATATAAGAGAAAATAAAAAATTTTCAGCCAAATTAGTAAAAACTTAAAATTTCTCGAGAATTGGATGTTATCAATAAGAAAAAAAATCGAAGAGTTGAATTTTTTTTAATATATAGATTTCAGTTGTAACTTGCAAATGATCAAAATCTAAAATTTAACGACATATATAAAGAAATATTAAAAGAAGAATAGATTTATATATAAATGTACCACCAAATGATACATAAGAGTACATTGATCATGTTCATGCTGAGATTGCATTTTTCACACTTCATATATATATCAAACAGATAAGATAAGAAGAAGTTTGCAGCTTATGTATTTTGAAATTTTCATTAAAGTATTTGGACCTTTTATATTATCAGGGATAAATAGAGATGTCGGGAATGTGAGCAATCTTGTGCAGATCGGAGCCTCCATCCTCTCGATAGCGCTCATATAACTCTGGATGACATCCCCAAACTTCTAGACGTTTCAAAGAGGGAGGAAGGTTCGGTAATTCCCGAAGCATAGGAACTTCATATAACTTCAGATGAATTAAGCAAGGAAAGAAACATCCATCTTCAGCAGCTACTCCTGCCTCAAACCAATCCTCTAATGCACCCAAGAAGGAAATATATAGTTGAATTAAGCAAGGAAAGAAACATCCATCTTCAGCAGCTACTCCTGCCTCAAACCAATCCTCTAATGCTTCTAATCCCTCAATATATAACTCCTCTAGCAATGGAAAGGTACGGTATTTATCATTCCCATTATATTTACATTGGAGCCATTTTACTTTCGGCATGTACCAAAGTGTCAGTGACTTGAGGAAGGGAAGTTGCCCAAAAGGTGGAAGATTAGACATTCCCACTCAATGCAAAAAATCAACTCGATATACTCTAGATTGGAGATAAGATTGACGTTGTTCATCCATATAGCAGACCTTGCACCCTTGTAGTTACGTATATCCAGATTCCTTAGACAATTTGGTGGCTGAAGGTTGTCGAGCACTTTCTCATATAAATTGATGTTCCTCAAATCAGTGTTTTCCCACTCTAAGGTTAAATTTGTGAGCTCCTCTTTTCACATAATTTGGCGCTACAAGCCTCCTCGGCATCCTTAACATTTTCAAGGTAGAAGATTCCTAAAATGCGAAGATCATTCATATTCTCCAGCTCCCCAATTCTATAACCACTCACATCTCTAACAACAAAGTTTTTCAGTTCTATAAGATACTTTAGCTTTCCAATCCCACATATCGATGAAATACAATCTTCGGGCAATTTCACGTAACGCAAGTTAGAAAGGCTATTAATGCCACTTGGTAAAAAATTATGAACATAATGTCGACTTGAATCCCATCGATCATAGATTATGCCAATATTGAATCATTCGATCATGGATCGTTTATCAGGCATTTGAAGGTCTTAATGGCTTCAAAATTCAGCGATCTTGGGCTCGTTGGATTCGTCTTGTCAAACGCTCGATTCGGGTCCTTGATTTGGACTCATTTGGGCTCGGATTGAGTCGAAATTAGTGTTGTTGGGTTCGTATTTCCGAAACGCTCAGTTTGACTAAAAGTTTGCTGAAATCGGAGTTCAGTTGATCCCAAAATTAATTTTTTAAGTTTCCATCATAATTTTGCCTCGAGATTCGTGCCCGATCAAGATAATTTTTTGATGATATATCAAGTACTAAGCATAAATCAATTATAAAATGAATTAAATGGCCTTTAGGGTTGTAAATAATCCTAACTAGAGCGATCTCATTGTTTATTTGTGTTTAGCTTCTTTGAAAATTTTTCCATTAGAGCTGATATCATGTTCAAAATTATTTGTGAATATCATGTTCCAATTCAATTTGTGTGTTATGAACAAAAAACCCACATAAATATGAGAAGTAGCTGAAATAAAAACTCTTACTTAAATCTAAAAGATTAACAACAACACTAAGAGAATTATATTTATAATATTTTAAACACAAGATAAACCCCCAATATTGCTTCACATTTACATCATAAGGAAAACAATGCAAGAAAATACAAACCCACATTTTATGATCAAATTCCTTTGTAATTCATCTTTATAGACATTTGCAAGAGAGAGTTGTCTTCCCCATACCACCATGACCCACTATGCATAGCAAAGAAATGTTGCGTACAAAGTAGTTTGATTATTTTTTGGTGGGAAATTAGGGGCTTAGCCCGTATCCATTTAAGTACAAAGAAAATTTACAAAGAGCAAAGGTTCAAAGAAAAAGAAAATACAAATGAAACCAGGATCCTGATCTACCAACAAATTATGAGCTCAAAATCCAAAAGAGCACATAAAAGTGATCCTAAAACTAAAAAACAACCAAAAAGTGAAAAGAAAGAAATAGAAGACATTAAAGATAAGGGGAACAAATAATAACAAAGCTCGAAGGACTCAGAATGTCCAAAACAAAATTAACCCAAAAATTGGACATCATCATGTGGATGTCGGTTCCCCTGGTTTCCGAGGGGGCCTTCCAAGGGGAGGAAATGTCACTGGTTGCCAAAAGAAAGACCTTCCAAGGAGCAAAAACAAGATAATGGTTAAAATCAACATTCATCACAGTCCTTGCTCATAAATCTTGAAACACCAGCTATACTCCCAAAAAAGTCGAAACAGGCAACCAATATAAACCACAAAAAGCAGCAGGCCAATAACTATCCAATTAAGAGATGAATTGATAGATGTCATTGAAATGTTTCCAGCATGAAATCTTCTTCAAAACAGCTTGTTTGATGCCCATTTTCAAAGAGGTCCAGCAATTAAAATCAGAAGCAACCCTTCTAACATTGTTTTCTTTCCAAATAAACTATATAGAACAGCAAGTTTGGTCTCAATAACATTCCCTCCACCCAAAGGCAGAAAAGAAGACATAATATGGAACAAAAAAACACATCCAAAGAACAAGTGAGAGTGTGTTTCCGAGGCAGGAATAATATAAGGAGCAGGAGGAATGACAATGGCCATCCAAAGAAATCATGAATAACGAATGGCATACCTCTTATGCCAAATAAAATCATGCTAGACAACCTTATGAGACTAACAACAACAACATCAAGCCTTTATCCCACTCTATGATGCACAGACATGGACATGGTGACACAGATACAACACGATACAGACACGAGACACATTAATTATTGAAAATATACGACACATACACAGGTTCGACACGGTATTATAGTTTTTATATTTTTAAAATAGAGTGTATAAAAATAAATAAATATAATTTTAAAATAATTTTAAAATAATAAGTCATTTAACTAGAATTTGTGCTTAAAATGATTAATATTAGAATGCCGAGAGTGGGGCAAAGATGTCGTTTATCAGTCATCGAGAGATGAGAAGAAAATACATGTACTACCAAAGAGAAATGAAAATAAGAATATTTCATGAATGGGGTATTAAATGTGGACAATTGATTTTGTGTTGTGGATAAGAAATAAGAAAATTTAATTTTTATATTTTAAATAAGTAAATATTTTAAATACAAGAAACAATATTTAAAAAAATCATAAAATATTTTAGATACAAGTGTTTGACATGCGCGTCCAATTTGTATTTAATATTTTTTAATCGGACACATTTTTGACGTGTCCGACATGTGTCGAAGGAGTGTCAGATGCATGTCGTGTCGGACACTGCACGCTTCTTTGAGGAGAAGTGTCGGTGCATCATAGATCCCACTATGTGGGGTCAGCAACATGAATCTTTTTTTTCCATTGTGTCCTATTAAGAGTCAAACTCTCATTTAAATTTAATAAAAAAAAGGTCATTTATAATATTTTTCTAACCAAGTCTTTTTAGGTATACACCTACCTTTATTAATATAAGTTAAATCTAACACATCTACTCTCCTAATCGAGTTATCGGAAGAACACCATTTTATGTGACCAAACCACTTAAGGCAACTCGCTCTAATCTTATATGCTACAAAAATCTAATCCAACATTTTCACGCACATGCTCGCTTGATATCCTATCTTTAAAAGAAAATGTTACTCATCCACCTGAGTATTTTCATCTTTGCAACACATAACTTAATATTATGCTTCTCTTTTAATGACCACATTATACGTCATAAAGCATTGCAGGTCTTACCAACATCTTATAGATATTTTTTTTTAGTTTGAGGAGGTACTTTTTCTATTACACAACAAGCTAGATGCATTTCTCCACTTCAAACATCCAACAAGAATTCTACTAAAAATATCCCCCATCTATTTCACCATCACTTTGAACAATATACCCAATATATCTAAAATATGTACTCTTATTAATGACTTGATTTCCCAAAGTCGCAATCCCCTCAATAGATCTATGACTACTAAAATTACACTACGCATATTCGTTTTTAGACCTACTCTTACAAAAACCTTTAAACACTAAGGTTGACCTCCATAACTCAAGTTTACCTTCAACTCCCTCTCTAGTCTTATCAACAAGAAGAATATTGCCAGCAAACAACATGCAACAAGCAAAAAAAAAAATTCAAGTAGAAGTTTTTAAAGTAGGATTAGAAGATCCCAACCAGTAGATAGTAGAGGAGCCATATTCAGAGATGCTAATATTGGAGATAGCGTTTTTGATAGTCAGAAGAAAATGAAGAGGATTTTTCCAGACAATTTGCTATTTTGCACAATTGAGAAGGAAATCAAACCTTTAATCTTCAAGGTCACTGAGAAAAGAAGCTTCCAATATATGGAAGCTCTATCATGAGGATGCTTCCAAGGGGGATTTGTACTTGAGCTTCAGTCCATAATACAAGAGATTCTTCCCATTAATTATACACCAAATTAAAGAGCAGCCAAAGCCATGACACAAAGCAGGAATTGTCGGTACACCCAGACCCGCAAACCATCTGGTTTTACAAGTATCATTCCAAAAGAGGATATGTAATTTTTCCCCTGAAGAATCACCATGAAAAAAATCTGGAACATACCTTGTTTATGAATTTAATCCCAGCTTTAGGTATAATAACCCCTCTTAACCAATAAGCAACAGTGTTATAGATAGTAAAACTTAAGAACTGAAATCTTCCAGCAAACCATCTAATAATCCAGATATTTTTTGAGGAAGAGTCTGAAAGTCAGAGGAAATGAACCTGTAAGAAGAAATCGGGAGGCCAAGATATGTGAATTTTTTAGAGGGGTGAGGATGTTTAACAGACTACAAATAGCAGGGAAGGAATAAGTGATTTAAAAAAAACAAAATATAACCTTTTACCTGGTTTGTATGACGCCCTGATGAATTAGCAAAAACATTTAGGGGCTGCTTGGTATCGGATTTATTCCCGAATTTAAGTCGGATTTACGCTAAATCCAGCCAATGGTTTTACAGCGCGCGTTAAATCCCGGAATTCTATAAATCCTGGATTTAGGGATTTACGGCTTAAAATCTGGGATTTACTAAATCCCTCGGTTCGGTGGATTTATGGGATTTGGGCGAAGAAGCACGCGAAAAGAAGAAAGTTACCTTCACAGCCAGCGAGCTCCCGTTGTTGCTTCCGATCAAAAATGTCATAACTTCCGATCCGAAAGGAACAGAAAGTCATCGAGCGAAGTCGAACAGCCACGAAGTAGCCGAAGAAGCGACGCGGGCAACCTCTACACCTCCTGCGAAGCATCGAAGCCGAACAGCAAGGACGACAAGATGAAAACCCTAGACGCCTCTAAGGGCTGTTTGGTTGACTTAAAAAAAATGTAAATAAATGGAATGTAAATTAAAAATATGCTGTTTGGTTCACTGTAAAATGCAGGGTAATATATTATGAATACTTCGAGAGATCGATCATTTGATTGTCGGTAAAAATAAATAATAAATTAAAAAGTCTAATATGTTAATTCATAAACTTTGAATGTTACCCTTCAAATTCTGCATACCAAACAGCCGCTAAGTTATTATTGATTAACTTAATTAATATAATTTACGCCTTGGTTGGCCAGAGGTTTATGTTAGAGTCTTGCATATATGATGTATGTATAAGTTTTACTTAATTTATCTAAATTAGGGCTGCAAGCGAACCAAGCGTTCGACGAGCTACTCGATTCTCTGTTTGACTAAAACTTATTTGTGATCGTTAACTAACTAATGTATTTAGTTCATTTATGTTCACGAATAACATCATTTAAAGTTCGTGAACACGCTCTACGTTAAGCTCGATAAAAGCTCGAATGGAGAGAAATGTAACAGGTAAGCTTCATTTAAGAATATATTTTTTATAAATTAATCATATATTCATTTTAAATAGACAACTACTTTTATTATAAATTTAAATTTCTAAACAAAAGAAATTTCACATTTGTCTATGTTTGCTAGATTATTTATTTAAGATGTTCATAAATAAATTTAAGGTTTGTTTGTTAAATATGTTCATGAACATAACTCGTTAAGGTTTGTTTGTTTAAAGCTCGATAAGCATTAAACGATTCAAACATGAATCAAATATGAACACCCTTAAATTAAACGAACCAAACATGAACATAAACAATAAAGCTCGAATCAAACATGAACCGAACTTGAACATGCTAATGATAAACGAACTTAAACATGAACACTCATATACTTAGCTTGGCTCGATTCGTTTGCAGCCCTAATCTAAATGTTCCTAAAAAATTAATATAACTTAAATATTAATAATTAATTAAATAATTAATAATAAAAGTAATGCATAAACCAACTATCTAATTTAACTTAACTGAATAATTAGGTATATTGTGGGCCAAAAAATTGATGTTGTTATTATTGTTGTTGAATAATTAGGTATATAACTAATAATTAAATATTAATATAATTAGCTTAATTAATAATTATATAACTTAAATTATATAATTAATAGTGTAAATAACAATTAATGAGTAACTTGTACTTAATCTGTTATTAAATCCATAACAGATTAATTTTTTATTTTTAATTATAAATTTATTTTTTTAATTATAATTATCTTCTTCACGTTTAAATCCCTAGCTCACATAAATACTGCAACATGTTACCAAATAATTTCTCAAGATTTAATAGAATTTAACATTTGACATACCAAATAGTTTTTAGGATTTAACCCTTTTAAGATTTACTAAATCCTAATTTACAGGATCTACTAAATCCTACTTGTTGCCAAACAATCCCTAAGGGAATGTTTGGTTGTTAAATTTGTAGCATGATTTGTGTTGGATTTACAGTAAATTATGCTAAACAGTTTTATAGCATACTGTAAATCTAAATCCCTCATAAATCCTAGATTTACTACATCTCGTTGTTCGGCGAATTTACGAATTAAGGGATTTACAAGCTTGTGAGCGAGAAGGAAGGAGGAGGCAACTATTATTACCTATGCACTGAGGGAGCTCCTGTTGTGACTGCCGATTCGACGCCTTTGAAGGAGGAAAAGCAATGAGCTAGCTCCCCATCGTGTTAAGCCACACAGCATGCGCAAGTGAAGCAGACACCAAGAAATGAGAAATGACGATGAGGAAAAGTGGCGAAGCTCGAGATGAAAAGCAAACCCTACAACCTCCTAAAATATAAATTAATTCAAACTAGCATTATTTTATATAATTTAAATATTATAATTAATTAGATTAATGAAATAATTAATAGTATACTTAAATAATTTAATTTTTTAAATAAAAAGGAGTAGTATAATTGGCATTAAATTAGTTTAATTAATTTTTATAAATTCATTGGTTATTATAGTTATTAGTAGTATAATTATCATTAAATTAGTTTAATACTTAAAAAATTAATTAAATCATAAATATGGGTATTACTTAAATAACTTATAACTTTAAAAAAAGATTAACTAGTTAATTATGATTTAAAAAAAATATAATTAGATGATTAGTAATATAGTAAGTAATTTAATAATTAACACCTAAATAATTAATTTGATGATTAGTAATAATTAAGCTAGCTTCTAATTATAATATTTACCATTATTACTTATTAAAGCTAATTAAAATTAAAAGTAATGTAACTTGTAGTTAACACGAAATTTAAATTCAAGGCACATTAAATTTAATTTCTAAATGAACCAACCGTGTTAAATTCTAGATTAAGTTGCCAAATAGTTTCTCATGATCTATTAAGATTTAAATATGTCATACCAAATAATTTTTAGAATTTAATAGTCTCAAGATTTACTAATCCAAATTTCACAAGATTTAGTAAATTGTACTAAGTTAAAGCCTACTTGTTGCCAAAGAGCCCCTAAGGATATTGTTCAAGAAGATTGCATTTTGAGTCAAGCAAGTCATGGCATTATTAAATGGGTAAGCTACAAGTCACCTTTAAGAGAATGTGATTATGTCAAACTAACAAATAATATTAATCTTTCTAAAAGATATGAGCCACATATTTTGTAACATGACATTGATTGATGTTAAAAAGCACAATTCATTTACATATTCTCTACATTTAGGGGTTGTTTGATAATAAGATTTATGCAAGATTTGACCAATCATGATTTAAGCAGCAGTACATCTCACAGTCTCACGGCGGAATAAATCCTCTATTTGATCTTTTTTGGGTTCAATCTTGGATTTACTAAATCCTGTAGGTCGGCGGATTTACAGGATTTAGCTGAAGAAGTGCGTGAAAGGGAGAACGATAGTCACCTTCACAATGAGCGAGCTCCGGTCACTATGTCCGATCCAACATGAAGAATGGCGACATAATGAACGTCGAAGGAGGCGAAGAAGGCTTTAGCGACATCCAATTTGACAAGAAGGAAAGTGGCCGAATGGATAAGTTATTACGTGTGGACACTAGACGTAGAGTTACATCTGAACTCCGATCAAATGATGACTCGTACCAATACTCACTGTGTACTAACTATATGTTAGGCTGTTAGATGTGCCTTGGATGTGTATTAACTATATATTAACTGAAAGATTTTTAACTCTCTCTACACGAGCAAATGCATGAGAGTTGAGGAGCTGCAAACACTCAAATTCCTTTAGGCCCTCTAATTTAACAATTTCTTTCTTCTTTTTAATTACCTTTGCAAGCATCAGTGCAACTGAGTCCGTTTTGAGTTGTTATAAGAATCTTACTACCAAAACCCCCAAAAGCTAGAGGGACAAGCACATGCTCCCATTTACTTTGGTCCCGATCTTCCTCATCCTCCCAAATGTCATCCAGCACAAATAAGAACTTTTTGGAAATCTCCTTTGTATCAACGCTACGGAAGAAGTAGAGGAAGAAAGCAGATATTGTCTGTCTTAAATTTAGGATTATATTGCCAAAAAGTTTCATAGGATTTAATGGGATTTAACAACTATTTTACCAAACAGTTTTCAGGAATTAATGTATCCATAATTTATCAAACCCTAGATTTACAAGGTTTACTAAATCCTACTTTTATCAAACAGCCCCTAAAGGCCAGCTTAGGATGATCTGGAAAAGATAAGAGAAATTCTTACATTCTTCATCTCAATCGTTCCTTTGTAATCCGATCGTTTTGTGAAGATATATGAACAACGAAAAAGAATTCTAGCTAGAAATGGTCACATGTCTATTTGTGAAAATTTTTTTCTGTGCGGAGTTGGGACGTCGTCCAGAGACCAACTAAAATACGTCATGTCACCCCAAAAGTGTACCGCGCTAGGTATCGAGCTCGGTACCAAGCGGGTACCAGACGATTCTCTCATCCGGTGTCCACACATAATAATCTCTCCTATTTTTGTCATATATTTTCAATAATTAATTTTTTTTATGTCGGGTTGTATCATGTCCGAATAAGCGCACCATAGCATGAAATAGATTATTCTAAAACAAATCATATCATCTAATTCATACTCAAACAAAATCTTATCACATAACTTAAATTTAAAAAATTAGATTATTCTAATGGGTTATTATACCTAATTTAAACAAAACTGATCATAATAAAAGAAATATTATTCTAAATCTATTTGATTGAGGTTCTTTCTAAACTTAGATCTAACTATGAGCCTGAGCTTGCATCCAAAAGCTAAATCATTTAAAATTCTCTTTTTGTACTCTTAATCTCTATGCATTTCTATTAAATATTATATGAGGTATAAAAAATAAAATTATTGAAATCTTTTTGCACAACTATTGCTCATGTTTTCTTTGATCTCCTTATATCTTACTAATCCTTTTTTTGTAATTTCGATCATCCATCTTATCAGTGTTTTTCCTATTATTTATTGAGCAATCTCAAGCTGTCTCAAAATTTAACTATTTTAATTTCAAAAGATATGTTGTTCATAAAATCTAATTTCTTCGTATACATTTATTCATGTATGTATTCATACAGTATATATTATTCTTCCAATTTCCTCGACTGTGATAGTTCAACCACCTTATCCTTCAACTCTTACAGATCTTATTCAATCTTGACGAGTTATGCAATAATCATAAAGTAGGGAAAGTAGTT
This sequence comes from Dendrobium nobile, assembly GCA_022539455.1. NCBI lineage: Eukaryota > Viridiplantae > Streptophyta > Magnoliopsida > Asparagales > Orchidaceae > Dendrobium > Dendrobium nobile. The sequence goes on from CM039725.1 coordinate 34,564,662, forward strand.
AGCAAGCAATACAAATTAGTGTTGCACCATAATTATTACTTGAGAAATAAAGGCTTTGTTTTATGATGATCACCAACAACAACAACTATAATAACAACATCAAATCTTTATCCTAAAATGTGGGGTCAACTACATGAATCTTTTTTCTCCATTGTGTCTTGTTAAGAGTCAAATTCTTTTTTAAATCTAACAAAAAGTCATTTCTGGATTTATCGTATTGCCTTTCTGGATTTATCGTATTGCCTTTCTGATTGATTTTATGGACTGGATTATGGATTGTATTGATTCACAGATACCGGTACCGACATTGATACGGATTCTGAGACTGATTCATAGATATTGACATTGACATTGATATAGATTGTATCGATTGATAGATACCGACATCAACATTGATATGGATTATGATATTGATATATGAATACTAGTGATACGACAGATCCTGATAGATTATTGATATACTGATACATTGATTCGTCGTACCGATTATCGATTGATTGATTGAATGGATTATTGCCGTGGATTTGATTTCTCGTAGGATAGATTTTTATGGAACTGATCGTATTGATTTGATTTCAATTGATCTTTCGCCGTATTGATTTGATTGTTTATTGGGATTTGAGCCGATCGATATAATTGACTGGAAAGTGCTCTATTGATTGAGACAGCCGTAGTGTCATTGATATTGTAGATTGACATCGAGTAAATCGTATTGAATAATTGGATTGACTGATTTGCAAGAGTATTGACTGATTTGATAAATGATATAGATACAACGGATTGACTAGATGACACGATTAATTGAACTGATAGTATTGATTGATAGACACTGCTACGATGGATAGATTTCGCTTCCAGTCACTTATTGATTTGATTGCTGGGGAATATTGATTTACCGATGTTTTTTACCGCTGTGATTATTGATTATTGATTTTCGTACTGCATTGACTACTGATTTGATTTCCGCTGCATCGAGTATTGATTTCATTGTCGACGGATTTTCGTATTGCATAGACTCATTGACCATTGACTGATATAGATTTGATTGACTTGACTTGATTGATCTGCATATTGATAGCATCGCCGTGCTTTGATTTCAGTTGTAGGCTTTGGTGACCTGCTGGGCTTTGTAAAGCTCATTATATGTGGTTGAAATTTTCAGGTCCGAGCAAGGCAACTGGAATGGAGTTCGATCAGAATGTCAGACGAATCCTTTCACTATTGATATCTGGGGCATCACAGGTGGTATCAGAGCAAGTGTAGTGAAAGGATTTGATTGATAGTTTGATAGAATGACTTCTGCATACATAGTGAATGACATGTGATTGATTGCATTGTGTGTTTGTATGAATTTCGACGAGATTTGATTTGGATTTTGATTTGGATCGATTTGTTTTGCTTTGTTTTTGTCTCGTACCTGTAGGGAAATGTCGGGACGACATTTTTTCTAAGGTGGGTAGATTGTGAGACCTCGTTTCCTTACTGTTCCTCTCTGAATTGGATTTTTCCTCTCAGAATCGTCCGGGACGATAGTGGGATCGTCCAGGCCGATCTGCACTGTAGAAAATGTCGGCCTGAGGACAGTTCTGGGAACCGTCCAGGACGATCATTTTTGGTCTGATCGTCCCAGGACGATTTGGCGATCAGCCGGGCCGATCTGCTTAATGATATATGAAAATCAGCTCGTTTTGATGAGAGAGAAAATCATTTTTAAATAAAAATATCTGATTTTAGAGAGAGAAAGAGAAAGGAAAAAGAGGAAAAGCTTGGTTTTGGAGGCCGCGGAGCGCTTTTCGTCCGACGCTGCTGTTGGGAAAAGTGTAGATCTCGTGGTAAGGACTCCGAACCCTATCTCTGTTTTCAAAGATATCGAGTTTTGACCGAGTTGTGATCTGATTTGTGTTTTCGTAGTCGAATTTTTGATGTAACTTTGATTTGACACAACTTCCACCGCACAACTTTTGGTATGTTATAGATATGATTATGACACACGATTTGAGTATTTTTTGCGAAGATTTTACCGGTCGGAATTGATTCTACGCGATTTTAATCGAATAGAATAATATCAGGACTTGATTTGATTTGATTTCTATAGGATAATAGTCTTGTATTGATGTCGTGGATATTCGACTGTAATTTGGAAGAATTTGGAAATCGTGTCTTTTTGCAGGATTTTTGTGTAAATTTGACTGACTGCCGTTACTCTGCCCGATTTTCGTATGATTTCCGAATTTTCTGAAATTGATAGATTGAATTGAAATGTGTATGATTATTGATATAATTGTACTGAATTGATTTAATATTGATTATTGTATCGATTATGGATTGATTATTGAACTGATTATTGATTGACTATAAAGACAAGTGGGAACCTGGTTGAAACGTTGGTTGGAGATTGATATTGACCTGTACAGGATGGTGGGCCGACGGGCTTTCCTTTAAACTATTGATCATTGATCATTGATATAACGATCATTGATATAGATTGGGAGATATAAGGAGTTCATAGATATGCCGACAGGCGGCCGACGGGCAAAAAGAGTGACGACTCTTATTGATTAAAACCAACGTACGGAACTACAACAGCAACGGATTCTACAACAGCACTATTGATAATAGCCAGTTAACCTGGTTGATCATAGCTAGTGTTTGTGCTTGTCTTGTAAGACCATTGTATGAAATTGCTTGTATTCGATATTGCATTGTATTGATTTATTGATTTCCGATTGATTTATTGATCTCGACGGATTCATTGAATTGATTTATTGAACGGATTTATAGATCATTGACTATCGACATTGATATATGGATACTATTGATTATTGATCATTGACTATTGACATTGATATGAGCATGAATAATTATAGATCTATATTCATTGATACCATTGATTCTGCATTGATTTAACTTGCTACTATAGATTTATCGTATTGCTTTTCCGATTGATTTGATCGACTTGATAGTATAGACTGGATTTGATTGATTGAGTGATTTGACGAATTTATTGATTTTATTGATTTATCGTATTGCCTTTCTGGATTTATCGTATTGCCTTTCTGGATTTATCGTATTGCCTTTCTGATTGATTTTATGGACTGGATTATGGATTGTATTGATTCACATATACCGGTACCGACATTGATACGGATTCTGAGACTGATTCATAGATATTGACATTGACATTGATATAGATTGTATCGATTGATAGATACCGACATCGACATTGATATGGATTATGATATTGATATATGAATACTAGTGATACGACAGATCCTGATAGATTATTGATATACTGATACATTGATTCGTCGTACCGATTATCGATTGATTGATTGAATGGATTATTGCCGTGGATTTGATTTCTCGTAGGATAGATTTTTATGGAACTGATCGTATTGATTTGATTTCAATTGATCTTTCGCCGTATTGATTTGATTGTTTATTGGGATTTGAGCCGATCGATATAATTGACTGGAAAGTGCTCTATTGATTGAGACAGCCGTAGTGTCATTGATATTGTAGATTGACATCGAGTAAATCGTATTGAATAATTGGATTGACTGATTTGCAAGAGTATTGACTGATTTGATAAATGATATAGATACAACGGATTGACTAGATGACACGATTAATTGAACTGATAGTATTGATTGATAGACACTGCTACGATGGATAGATTTCGGCTTCCAGTCACTTATTGATTTGATTGCTGGGGAATATTGATTTACCGATGTTTTTACCGCTGTGATTATTGATTATTGATTTCCGTACTGCATTGACTACTGATTTGATTTCCGCTGCATCGAGTATTGATTTCATTGTCGACGGATTTCCGTATTGCATAGACTCATTGACCATTGACTGATATAGATTTGATTGACTTGACTTGATTGATCTGCATATTGATAGCATCGCCGTGCTTTGATTTCAGTTATAGGCTTTGGTGACCTGCTGGGCTTTGTAAAGCTCATTATATGTGGTTGAAATTTTCAGGTCCGAGTAAGGCAACTGGAATGGAGTTCGATCAGAATGTCAGACGAATCCTTTCACTATTGATATCTGGGGCATCACATATCCAACCAAGCCTCAGTCCATGTGCGGTCCCGGCCTTGATCGTCCCAAAGAAGGATGAACAGTGGCGACTTTGTATTGATAGCCGAACAATCAACCGCATTACAATTAAATATCGGTTTACCATTGTTGACCTCCTTTTCGGCATCGGTCACTTACATTATCTTGTCTTGTATTTTATAGAATTATCCACTTTCTTGTATGTTGCATCGCTTTGTGTTTGATGAAGGGTCAAATCGTGTATTTTATCTCGACCCGTCGTCGGCCTTAGGATTACTCCTTTTTGATCACATGTTGTCCTCTATTTTATTCTAAAATGCATGTGGTCGGGTCGTCGTCGATTCGACGTGATTTCACACATTTGGATCTTTATCGCACATGTTCGTTCCGAGCGCAATATCTTTCGATCTAGGCCTTGTTTTGATAAACGGATTGCGCGAGCGTGTTTGGATCGCCGAGATCTTTCAAGCGAGCCCATTCGCGCTCTGATCGAACACCATTTCACGCATGTTGAGGAGAGAGACTAAGATCCTTATTTCTATTATTATCATTATTTTCAAATATATATAATATAAAAATATACCTTTATTTATTTATTTATTAAATGAATATAATAAATTATATTTTAATTAAGATATGAATATGAGATAATAAGTTTATATAGTACAATAAAATATATATAATAATAATTTCATTTAAATTAACTTTGTTTTAGACTTGAACACAAAATGACTTTTAACATCAGCTCTTTAACCTTCCAAATCAGATATATCTTATGGCTCAATGTCCAAGAACCAGGATTCATGTAAGAAAAAAAAAAAAAAAAGATCCCTCTCTATTTGCTTTTGCAGGAAAAGACATCAAGAGGACAACAGCTCATTTTTTGCTTTTCAAAAAAAAAAAAAAAGAAGCAAACTATTACCTCACCGTCTGATGGGAGGCTAAGTGATCTTTGGCCATTTCTTTAATAACAAAATTGAATGAGAAAAAAAAAAAAGGTCTTCAAGGTCTTATAAAAAAAAAATCTCTGGGATCGGCTCAGGTGATAGGCAGCTCTCATAAGTCTTGCTCGAGGGAGATACACAGAAGGATCCTTCTTTTTCTCAAGGATAACAGCCGGCCCTAGCTCCTTGAGCCTCTCACTCTCGGTTTTGGCAAGGCAAGAGGCGGAACCCCCTCCCTCTCTCCGACTCTGCTCAGTTCGCACAAGAAGAAGGAGCCGAGCCCCTTCCATTTTTCGGTGCCGTCTCCCCTGTTCGCGACAGATCCGACGCCGGCTTCTTCCTTCGACGCCGTCCAGCCCTCGTTGCCGGCCATTCTCCTTTGGCAAGGTGGTCTCTTCTTCTTCTTCTTCTTCTTCTTCTTCTTCTTCTTCTTTTTCCTTCTTCTTCTTTCCCTTCTTCCTTCTTTGGGAAACTGTAAAAAAAAAAAAAAATAGTGATGAGTGATAGATTCATTTAGTAGGATCATTTATTGAAAGTTTCCTTTCCCTCTTTGTAATCTAGTCTTGATTGTTCCCTAGTTTTTTTTTTTAATAAATAGCTTCAGGAGAATAGCTTTATGATGTGTTGACGATTTGTATATCCATTCATGTAGATTTATGTATTGGCTTATGTTGTTGGAAAGTGAATATTTAATTTATAAAAGTTACATTTCGTTTATGATTTATATACTGTAATCCAAAGTTTCATGTGTTTGGGCTGTGAAAGACTTTGGTAAACATGTCATTTTTTTTTTCTAAGACAAAAAGAAGATGCATACAAGATGTTTGAGTTAATCCTTGTTAAGGAGTAGTGCAAGTTTTCTTGAAAAATAAATAATAAGAGTTATTTTAAGTAACTGTAGTTTCATTCTTTTCTCAATCAAACGCTTCATTCTCAACCATATAACACATTGCCTCTATGATTATATTTCTTTAAGTACCATGCTTTAGGAAGTTTATACCTCATTTTTTTTTTCTTCTTTTTCCTATTATAGCTAAAATATGATATCACTTGGATATACCTTATAGTTTCAAAATTAATATCGAATCATTCAAAGGAAGTTTTTGGGTTAAGTTGTATGTATATTTATCTCGTCGGGCAAGAAAATTAATCATCGTCGACATTACATGAATCCCATCGCAATATTTCGGTTGCAAGCATGATTCGGCACATTGCATTTACATGAACTCATACTTGATTAATCCAATAAAATTTTATTTGTACGGCATTGAATAAATTCATATAGATGTTTTAGTAGAAATGACTTGGAGCTCCTAAGCATTGTTTACAGTTAATTTGTGAAACCAAAGTTCACATTTATCTTCGAGTATTCAAGCTCTCAATTCTTTTTCTTTTATCTTGAGCATGTCGTGCTTTAATGTATAAATATATTGTATAAAAAGAGTCTCTTTATGCTTTTATTATGAATCGTAATTGATCTCAAATCATTTATTTTTGGCAGCAATTTCACTATAGCTTTCATTTTAGATTTTTGCGAATGTATTTAGTATGAGGGGTTCATGCAGTCTTCATCCCAGCACACTTCCTTCTTATACTTTCATGGCAAAACCCATTATGCTTTTTTTTTTATTTTTTATTTCCTTGTCAAGCCCAATTAACTCACCTGTATGTATTACCTTTTAACAATAGACTCTTTGCCATATTAGCGTTTAAAAGGATTTTTTTTTTAAGGACGTGTAAATGTTTTATTTAATAATTGAGATTACTATTTGTTTCTTTGACACCATAAGAAGCACTCAAATATTTGTATAAATGTCTAACATATTATTACTTAAAGTTCATATAAATGATGTATTTTTATGAGTTTATACTAAGATTATATATATATATATATATATATATATATATATATATATATATATATATATATTAGAATTCCTTTATCATAAATAAACATAATCTTAGGTTTGTAAATTCAATTTGGTTGTATAGTATAAAAGGATATCTTCCACAAAGGCTATAGTTAATAGAAGCATTTCATTTTTGTTCCTTCCCTAAAAATTTTATTTGTAGTGTTGGAAGACAAATCAGATAAATCCAAGTTATGCCTATGCACTATAATAGATTATTACTAGCATCGTCTTTGATACCCCACAAATGTAATATGCTTGATCTTGAATATTTATGAAGTTAAGATAGAGTCATCATTATATAAAACCTCCTATTAAGCTATCTTTGAAATCGAATAGCGTCATATGAAAAGTAATTAATTCTAATAAATGCTAATTGCGATGTTTCCATCTTCTTATACATGTATGATATCAAACCCATAGTCGTCACACATGTTTGTAATTATATCGAAGCTATATGTATATTCCATGCCATTCGATAAAATGCTCACTTTATAATTTGATTAGTGTGAATATTCTTAGTAAGGTTTTGTTATAGTATCATTAAAATAAGCATGTTGAGTAAAGTTTAGTGTTATAAATTTTTATTTATTTATTTATTTATTTTATGAGTCCATCAACATCAACATGTTTAGTAAAGCTAAAAAATGTATTACATGCTTAAATATCATATGAAGAATGAAATCATACATTTGTTGACAAAGATATTTATGAATATGCTGAGTCATGTAACATAGAGCTGCATGTTTAGGTTGGTTAGCTTTCATGTATTCCATGTATGTGTGAATAAACTAATAAAATTTCATGTCTCATATGCAACTCCCTTTACCCATGCTAGTATGATTTATGTTTTGGTAGTTGTTTGTTAATCATTAGAGAAGAGAATTTTCATGCTTTATATGTGTGATTTTATTTGATAAATCAAATATGTACATTACCTCATGTCAACATCACTTGTTTATATATCTTTCACATGTATGTCATCCTTCTTTTGTTTCTACGCATTTGAGATGAATTTCAAAGTCATAAATTTTGCTCATTTACATCTCTTTAATGAATGACATGCATTTGATCGATGAATATGAATTACCTAGTAATTAGATTATTATCAACTTACTTCTCTTTTTGAATAGTGCCTGCTCTCACTCCATATTTGCCTTCTTCTTGTTATTTTGCGAGGAACATTGAGTATTGCATATGCGTTGATCAATGGATCGTTTGCATGGGAGCTTATAAGTGGGCACGCCTGGGTCAGGTATACCTTGATAGTCCTGTAGAGACTCCTCTTTGTATTGCCGAATGGTTACACATTAACACACACATTTGACTGCTTTTACTTTCCCACCCAAATACACTTACTAGGATGTTTAGCTAGCCGGCCATAGGTTAGTTCACTAACGAAGCTTTGGCCTTGTGGGTCAAAGCTTGCTCCCTTGTCATGAAACCTAGAGACCCTTATGGTCATTTTAGGCCTGTAGCGTAGGCCACCTATGTGTGTCATATGCATCATTTTTTTTTTACACGAAGTGGGCGCCGCTAGGATGTTTTTCTTTGGGTTTTAAAATGATTAAATAACTCTTTCGTAATGATTTTTGGGCCTCTAAATGTCTCTCACAAGCATGCTAAAAAAATGTATGAAAAAGAAATAAAATATAAGCTCTAATATGTTAGGTAGTTTCTCTTGATTAGCTTCATCATTACAACTCCTAAAAATTCTTTAATTAATCTATAATCTCTAAAATTCCCTTAACCAATATACAACTTTAAAATTATTAATTACTCCAATCGAATCTTAAAATATGTAAAATAAATCTCTAACCAACTCCTAATCTAATCACATATAATAATCTACATTAATTAAGATTTAACTAAATTAAGATCATTAAAATCCTCTCAATGAACTTTATTGTGTTTAATAAAACATTAATACACTAATATTTGAACTTTAATTAAAGGCTCCTAATTATAAGCAACCCAAAATGAACCTATTGGAGGAGCAAAAGGAATTTCAAGATATGCCTTAGTTCCTTAACTATATGGAATTTACATTCACCTTTGTGCTTTAGCTTAAAAAATGTGCAAACATCTATGTAAATTGCCCCTTCCTTAGAAAAGATTAAATCCATCTTTAAGGACCTAAACCAACTACCTTAGTCACCCAAGTGTTATAACTTAGGTAAGGTAGAACCCATGTACATCTCTATAGGTAGCGTGTCATTCCACTCTCATGTCAGCCCTTTAATAATAAATTTACCTTAGACATAGGAAGCTTAGGATTTTTCTTTTCATGGTGGGTAGTAGGCCCATCTTAGTGGTGTCACCTTTAACCATTCCTCGAGTCCTAGATTATTACCAAGGGAAGGACTAACCAACCCTTGCCACCTTTTAATATTTTCAGCCTTAATTAGGAGTAGGATTGAGGATGGGCCATTTGCCCCTCAATTCTTTATAATCTTAGCATAGGCTAGGGCCTAAGTCTTTAGGCTCTTGATAATTTAATAACTCAAATTTTAATCCCTAAATTAATTTTTAATTAATTCATCTCAAATGATTAAGCACTTACATGAAAACTTGAGGGTTAATAAATTAAACAATAAGAACTCGACCTTGTAACTCAAACCGCTCACCTAATTTGGGGTAGTTAGGTACACCTTTTTGCACACACTTAGGTGCTGGATAGGACACTTCTTTTATAGGCATCCTAGGGTAGGGTGTAGATAGGATAACCCTTTTACATTTTCTTTCTTTTATATTTTGCATATGTGATGATGTGATGTTTGTTTCTGGCTTAGTTTATTTTATTTGGTTGTTTTCTTTTCCTTTTTGATTGATGAGTGGGCACTTGCCCTTAAGTGGTTAGATCTCTTTTTTAGAAATATCTTTTGCAGGTGGCCATGTTCCTAAAGGGTAATATAAAAATGCTATCATCATAAATGTGCTCTTTAATAGGTACTGCGAGGAATGCTAAAAGCCTCCTTGGGAATATGGCCCTAAGGACTAGGTTCTGGATGATGTGTGATTTTTATTATAACTGTGCTAATATGTATTTTTTGTAGGGAGTCAATGTAACTTTTTTTTTTTATATAAGATGTAATTTGATCTAAAGTGTTGTGAAAGCTTAAAAATGAGATATTTTTGATGTGTTAGGGATCCAAAGCGAAAAGAAAACCCTTTATAGGGAATTTCTTCTCATTTGGATATCCTATTGGATGGTGCAATACAAGGAGCCTGAAGGGAAAGAAGCTGAAGATAAATAAAATACCTCATTTTTAAGACTTGCGTCATTCCATAGGGATAGAACCCAGGTTGTTGTCGGTGGAGCCTGGCCACCACTACTTTTCTGTACTTTGGTTGTATATTGAATGGCACTTGCCATGGACTTTGGAAACTATTTTGTTGGCTTGTTGTGTTTACTTTGTTTGCGCATTAGAACTGCATGCTTTTTCCTAGGTTTCTTAAATTGTTTTGTTTGGGTGTGGCTCGGACGGAGTCAACGTTAGGCTCTTTAGGATGCTAAATTTTCTATAAAGTTAAAATTTATTTAAGCAAGAAAAAAAAGTAAATATAGGATTAAAATCAACTAATTTTTCTAAAAATTAATGCATGATTCCTTTAAAGGGGTCATTTTTTTTTTAATTACAATAAATAAGCCTTGCTCACTTTACAGTGACTACTGGCCAGTCATGATTGGCCTTACCTACACATGCATAGCCTTGAGTCAGCATATAGATTTTTCTTTTATAACATAGAGGGATAGTTCACTTTGCATAAGCATAGTACCATTCATGGTTGGGTTTGATACCCATTTCTTTTTTCTATACCTCCCACCACTCTTACATTTGCATAAGACTGGACAACATGAATTTGATACGCTAGGTGGAGTTTAGCTGGTACCCCTTTCCGAGCAGGGTGGTAAATCCAGGTTGGGGCTACTTAGATCCCTTGTGGGATTTAAGCCATAAGTCCCATCATTGTGTCACTTTGAATTCTGAATCTATTATCTCTCTGAGGGTAATAATCTGGTCTTCAATCTTTTAAACTCAAAATTTTAATTATATCTTTATTTATTTAAAAAGTCTAATCATCATTAAGGGTAAAGAGACGAGTTTATCTTCTTCGGAGTAGAACTTAGGAACTTTTTCTGTGCATCAAATTAAGAAGTGAATAAAACATCATCCTTAATCGAGAGTCTTCCTAGGTCAAGGCCTAGGATGTAATTAACTACGGGGGCTTGCGCCCGTAGGAAACCGATCCCCACAATCAAATAAATCTCATTCGATGCATCAGATCGAATGGGGGAAATCTCGTGAAGTTTTGGGTTATGTATATTATTATCCATCGAGGTTGGTAGGTGAAAGCCGCTATCCTCCATGGCTAATCGTATACATAACTCCATCTGCTCTTCCATCGGCCTGCTTGTGTCGATTGTAAAGGTCTCCGATCATTTTGTCCTACGGGATAGTGTGATCGTACTTTTTGCATTCGAACCACACGAGCAGCATCCTTTCGGAGACCCACAGATTTCTGGCGACTACGGTGGGACAGGTTTCTCTCTCCATCTTTGGATGTTGTATTATTCATTTTTGTAGGTAATCCTAGTTTGGTGCCTAATTTGAGTTCATCTTTTCTACTCCACTATCTTCTCTTAATCCTTAATGAATATTAGATCATTTTAATGTATAAAGATTTAATTAAAATTTTGAGTTTATTAGATCTGTGTTTTTAATTTTCAAATTCAAATTCAGATCAATCTATTTCAAGCCAATATTATTCAAATCAAAATTTCAATATCTATCAATTCCTAGTTAGATTTCTTTTAAGCTTAATCTTGATCCATATCATTTCAAATGAGAATCTTTATTTTCTCCTTGATTACATGATTCATAAATTTGGCATAAATTCTAATCTCTATCATGTCCCTAATCTGAGCTCCGGTAGGCTTGATCTTGATTCATATCAGTCCAAATAAAAAATCCAAATGTTATTTTCAATGGAAGGATCCTTAAATTTGACATATATGAATTTTTCAAAAGAAAATTTAATTGGAGAAAAGTTTGAAAGTTTAAAATACAAGATAAAACTCTGAAGGGAATTTCTTTTAGAGAGTAAGTGACTTATTTTCCTTAATGAAAATTTACCTACATTTTTATTTAAAAAAATGAAGTAAGTGTTGGATGACTCCTTTAAACACTTAAAGAGATTTTCTTTTAATGATCCATAAAAAGAGCATGTCTCTCCCTCCCATTCCTTGTGTGGGATGATTTCATTTTTGAATTCAAATCTATTTCAAAATGAAATTAAATTCAGAAATGAAAATTTTCTCTGTTAGCTTGCAATTTTCTATCTCATAGGTGTCACTTGCATGCTTATGAATTTAATTCAAAATTTTCTTAATTAAGTTGTTTATTCTTATCATAGGATCGAGTTTGTTTTGTGAATTGTTCTTCCTTACATAAGAGAGTGAGTTTTCTTCTCTTATGTTTGGAAGATAATTTCACAACTGAGAATGTATTCTTTTAGAGATTTAGAAAGAAAGTCAATTACAAATAGTGAAAAGATGCGCAAAGCGCCAAAAATGAAAAAAATGCACAAAGTGCATCAAAAGTGAAAAGATGCGCAAAGCGCCAAAAATTAAAGATGCACAAAGTGCATCAAAAGTGAAAAGAAGCACAAAGTGCCACAAAAATTACAAAGAGGCATAAAATGAGCCTAAAATGAAAGTGTAAATGGCTTTTTTTTCTTGGAAATCTCTAAATCTCAGAAAACTCATGTGTTCTTTGATATTTTTGATACTTAATTTTGAAAATGATGAATTTGAATTCACTATTGTGCATTGATATTCTATTAGATATAAAAGTATTCTTCGTGCAAGAAGATAGAGAAAATTCAATTTCTTTATCTAATTTAAATCTTTTTGGATTAGATTTTAATTCAGACAATGCTTATCTAAGGGAGAGAGCCCAGTTTAGTTTGTAGGGAGCTTGACTTGGGTTAACAAATTTCAAATCCCTAACCTTTTTGGGTTTAGATGGAGTCAACCCACTCTTTACTAAGTTTTCAAATTTGGTTCCATTTGTTATTTTGATTGGGCCAAAATAATCAGGAGGTAAATCTTTCATTTTGGAAAATAATACTCTTACTTTTTGATAAAAATTTTCACTCTTTAAAAAAAAATATGTGAATCAAACTTATCTCAATTAATTGATGTGTGTTTAACATCTCTTAGTGCCTTTACTATTGAGTGTGTTTAAATGCCCATCTTACTCTTTTGAAAAATTCATCTATGAAAATTGTTGGACCCCAACATTTGATTATAAATCAATCTTAAGCACTGATATGATATTCCCCTAATTGCACTCTCATTTGCTTTTGGAATCTTGGTTGTTTTGCTTGCTTGTTTGGGAGCTATTAACCCATTCAAGCTTGTTGCTTCTGTTCTCTTGTTTGGGAGCCACTTTCCCATTCAAGTTGTTGGTTTTGGTCACCTGCTTGGGAATCACTATCCCATTCAGGTTGTGATTTTGGTCACCTGTGTGGGAGACACTATCTCATCTAGGTTGTTGTTTCTATTCACTTGCTTGGGAACCAATATCCCATCCAAGTTGTTGGTTCTTCACTTATTTTGGAAGTCACTCTTCCATTCAAGTTTTGTTTCTATTTCCCAGTTGGGATTCATCCCATTGGATTTTTCTATATGTGATTGCTCTGTTATGTTCCTCCTCACTTTGATATCATGATAGCTCTACCTTGATTTTGTATGTGATTATTCATCTTCATTCCGTGTCGTTCTTCCTCTACGGACAGACCCGTAGGAGAGATTTCTCATTCGATTTCTGGTGGATTTCTTTGTCCAAGAGATCCCCTTTCGTCACTTCACTTCTTTTTCGCTCTTTGTTCAGCCGTTTCGAATATGGTCAGGCGAATGTTGGATCCTTTTTCTCTCTTTTGCCTTGCTGTTGCGAATGTGGTCAGGCAGGCATTAGACCTCTTTGGGAAGCTCTTTATTCGCTGTTGCGAATATGGTCAGGTGGATGTTGAGCTGTTCTCATTCGCCGTTGCGAATATGGTCAGGCGAATGTTGAACCCCCTTTCTCTGTTCCCCTTTGTCTCGCTGTTTCGACCTGGTCAAGCGAACATTGGGTTGTCCTCATTCACTGTTTCGATCTGGTCAGGTGAATGTTGGACTTTGTCTTTTGTCCCACCGTTGCGATTTTGGTCAGGTGGACATTAGACTTTCGGGAGGGCTCATTATTCGCTGTTGCGAATATGGTCAGGTGGATTTTGAGCCATTCTCATTCGTTGTTGCGATCTGGTCAGGCGAATGTGAACTCCCCTTTTCTGGTTGAGAGAGCCCGACAGAGTCCCTGGGAGGCATTCCTCACTACCTTGTCCTCTTCTTATCAGCTCGGCATATGCGTCGGGTGATTGTTGAGTGTACTTTCCTCTTTTGTCCCACCGTTACGATTTTGGTCAGGTGGACATTAGACTTTTGGGAGGGCTCATTATTCGCTGTTGCGAATATGGTCAGGTGGATTTTGAGCCATTCTCATTCGCTATTGTGATCCGGTCAGGCGAATGTTGAACTCCCTTTTCTGGTTGAGAGAGCCCGATAGAGTCCCTGGGAGGCATTCCTCACTACCTTGTCCTCTTCTTATCACCTCGGCATATGCGTCGGGTGATTGTTGAGTGTACTTTCCTCTTTTGTCCCACCGTTACGATTTTGGTCAGGTGGACATTAGACTTTCGGGAGGGCTCATTATTCGCTGTTGCGAATATGGTCAGGTGGATTTTGAGCCATTCTCATTCGCTGTTGCGATCTGGTCAGGCGAATGTTGAACTCCCCTTTTCCTTGACCCTTTGTTTCGCCGTTTCGATCTGGTCAGGTGAACATTGGGTCATCCTCATCCGCCGTTTCGATATGGTCAGGTGGATGTTGGATCTCTCTTTCCTTCTATTCTGCTGTTTCGATCTGGTCAGGCAGACAGTCGTTTCCTTACTCTACTCTTGTTCACTGTTTCGATCTGGTCAGGTGAGCTTTGAGTTTTCCCCATTCGCTGTTGCGAATATGGTCAGGTGGATGTGGGACCTCTTTCTTTCTCCTTCTGTTCTGCTGTTTCGATCTGGTCAGGCAGACAGTTGGCTCTTTTCTTTCCTTACTCTTTACTCACTGTTTTGAATATGGTCAAGTGAGTCTTGAGTTTTCTCCATTCACTATTTTGATCTGGTCAGGTGGATGTGGGATCCTTCTCCCTTTCTCTATGCTGCTGTTGCGATGCAGTCAGACAGATAGATGATTTTTTTTTATCTTTGATTATTCTTCCTTACTTCCTTATGATTGTTACTCTTTGCTATTTGCTATAATTTTCAAGTGATGGTTGAATTTGCTTCTCCTCGCATCATCTTAGACATATGTTCTAGGTGATCGTTGAGTCTTTCTTAGTTCTTTATGTCACTACTTTGATTCTGCTCATGTGAGCATAATATCCATTCCTTCTTCTACTCTACTGTTTCAGTGTGATTGAGCAGATAGTTGAACTTCTTTTCTTGGCTCTTCCTCACTATAGTCAAGTGAGCATTGAGTTTTCTTCGTTCGCTGTTTTGATTTGGTCAGACGAATATTTGATTTCTTTCTCTCTTATGTCCCACCATGCCTATATGATTGTATGATTGTCGCATTATTGAGTGATTGATTGAGTGTATGTCACTGTATGATTGTTTGATCTTGAAGTGATCATTGCACTTTGGATTGCTCATTGCATAATTGTGTGATTTTTGCATACTTGGGTTTGTGGTATGATCATATGATCATTGTATGATTAGAGGATTGTTGCACTATTGTGTGATCATAATAAATATCGGTTGATTATTATGTAAATGTGTGATCATTGCATAATTATATGATTGTTAATAACTATTACACGATCATTTGTTTATTATTATGTAGTTTGTTATGATCAGATGTGTATCATATATTTATTGCATGGTTGTGTGGTTAGTATGTGATAGCATGATTATAATCTAACTTACTTATGACTATGTGATTAGGTGATTATGACACGAGTGTTTGATGGTTGCTTGATTATATGACGTTATGAGAATGTATGGTTATTGAGTGATTTGATGATGATTATGTGATTGCTTGATCATATAATATCATGTGAGTGTATAAATATTGCATGAATTGGTGGTTGTGACATGTGTGTATAATGATTCTATGGTTGTATGATTATTGTGTAATTTGATGATGATTGTGTGATTGAACGATCATCTCATAATCATATAGTTGCATGATCATTGTGTGATTGTATGATCATAGCATGGCGGGACACTTATTGCATGATCATTGTGTGATTGTATGATCATAGCATGGCGAGACACTTATTGCATGATTGTTGTGTGACTGCATTTTTTTTTAACTTCTTTATTGGTTTTTTTTTTGTTGTACCTTCCTAGAGTTAGGGAGGTCAACGCCAACACATACGGTTCACTTGTCGTTCGCCGCACATGTTGGGGTTGTGTTTGTTGACCTCCTTTTCGGCATCGGTCACTTACATTATCTTGTCTTGTATTTTATAGAATTATCCACTTTCTTGTATGTTGCATCGCTTTGTGTTTGATGAAGGGTCAAATCGTGTATTTTATCTCGACCCGTCGTCGGCCTTAGGATTACTCCTTTTTGATCACATGTTGTCCTCTATTTTATTCTAAAATGCATGTGGTCGGGTCGTCGTCGATTCGACGTGATTTCACACATTTGGATCTTTATCGCACATGTTCGTTCCGAGCGCAATATCTTTCGATCTAGGCCTTGTTTTGATAAACGGATTGCGCGAGCGTGTTTGGATCGCCGAGATCTTTCAAGCGAGCCCATTCGCGCTCTGATCGAACACCATTTCACGCATGTTGAGGAGAGAGACTAAGATCCTTATTTCTATTATTATCATTATTTTCAAATATATATAATATAAAAATATACCTTTATTTATTTATTTATTAAATGAATATAATAAATTATATTTTAATTAAGATATGAATATGAGATAATAAGTTTATATAGTACAATAAAATATATATAATAATAATTTCATTTAAATTAACTTTGTTTTAGACTTGAACACAAAATGACTTTTAACATCAGCTCTTTAACCTTCCAAATCAGATATATCTTATGGCTCAATGTCCAAGAACCAGGATTCATGTAAGAAAAAAAAAAAAGATCCCTCTCTATTTGCTTTTGCAGGAAAAGACATCAAGAGGACAACAGCTCATTTTTTACTTTTCAAAAAAAAAAAAAGAAGCAAACTATTACCTCACCGTCTGATGGGAGGCTAAGTGATCTTTGGCCATTTCTTTAATAACAAAATTGAATGAGAAAAAAAAAAAAGGTCTTCAAGGTCTTATAAAAAAAAAATCTCTGGGATCGGCTCAGGTGATAGGCAGCTCTCATAAGTCTTGCTCGAGGGAGATACACAGAAGGATCCTTCTTTTTCTCAAGGATAACAGCCGGCCCTAGCTCCTTGAGCCTCTCACTCTCGGTTTTGGCAAGGCAAGAGGCGGAACCCCCTCCCTCTCTCCGACTCTGCTCAGTTCGCACAAGAAGAAGGAGCCGAGCCCCTTCCATTTTTCGGTGCCGTCTCCCCTGTTCGCGACAGATCCGACGCCGGCTTCTTCCTTCGACGCCGTCCAGCCCTCGTTGCCGGCCATTCTCCTTTGGCAAGGTGGTCTCTTCTTCTTCTTCTTCTTCTTCTTCTTCTTCTTCTTTTTCCTTCTTCTTCTTTCCCTTCTTCCTTCTTTGGGAAACTGTAAAAAAAAAAAAAAATAGTGATGAGTGATAGATTCATTTAGTAGGATCATTTATTGAAAGTTTCCTTTCCCTCTTTGTAATCTAGTCTTGATTGTTCCCTAGTTTTTTTTTTTAATAAATAGCTTTAGGAGAATAGCTTTATGATGTGTTGACGATTTGTATATCCATTCATGTAGATTTATGTATTGGCTTATGTTGTTGGAAAGTGAATATTTAATTTATAAAAGTTACATTTCGTTTATGATTTATATACTGTAATCCAAAGTTTCATGTGTTTGGGCTGTGAAAGACTTTGGTAAACATGTCATTTTTTTTTTCTAAGACAAAAAGAAGATGCATACAAGGTGTTTGAGTTAATCCTTGTTAAGGAGTAGTGCAAGTTTTCTTGAAAAATAAATAATAAGAGTTATTTTAAGTAACTGTAGTTTCATTCTTTTCTCAATCAAACGCTTCATTCTCAACCATATAACACATTGCCTCTATGATTATATTTCTTTAAGTACCATGCTTTAGGAAGTTTATACCTCATTTTTTTTTTCTTCTTTTTCCTATTATAGCTAAAATATGATATCACTTGGATATACCTTATAGTTTCAAAATTAATATCGAATCATTCAAAGGAAGTTTTTGGGTTAAGTTGTATGTATATTTATCTCGTCGGGCAAGAAAATTAATCATCGTCGACATTACATGAATCCCATCGCAATATTTCGGTTGCAAGCATGATTCGGCACATTGCATTTACATGAACTCATACTTGATTAATCAAATAAAATTTTATTTGTACGGCATTGAATAAATTCATATAGATGTTTTAGTAGAAATGACTTGGAGCTCCTAAGCATTGTTTACAGTTAATTTGTGAAACCAAAGTTCACATTTATCTTCGAGTATTCAAGCTCTCAATTCTTTTTCTTTTATCTTGAGCATGTCGTGCTTTAATGTATAAATATATTGTATAAAAAGAGTCTCTTTATGCTTTTATTATGAATCGTAATTGATCTCAAATCATTTATTTTTGGCAGCAATTTCACTATAGCTTTCATTTTAGATTTTTGCGAATGTATTTAGTATGAGGGGTTCATGCAGTCTTCATCCCAGCACACTTCCTTCTTATACTTTCATGGCAAAACCCATTATGCTTTTTTTTTTATTTTTTATTTCCTTGTCAAGCCCAATTAACTCACCTGTATGTATTACCTTTTAACAATAGACTCTTTGCCATATTAGCGTTTAAAAGGATTTTTTTTTTAAGGACGTGTAAATGTTTTATTTAATAATTGAGATTACTATTTGTTTCTTTGACACCATAAGCAGCACTCAAATATTTGTATAAATGTCTAACATATTATTACTTAAAGTTCATATAAATGATGTATTTTTATGAGTTTATACTAAGATTATATATATATATATATATATATATATATATATATTAGAATTCCTTTATCATAAATAAACATAATCTTAGGTTTGTAAATTCAATTTGGTTGTATAGTATAAAAGGATATCTTCCACAAAGGCTATAGTTAATAGAAGCATTTCATTTTTGTTCCTTCCCTAAAAATTTTATTTGTAGTGTTGGAAGACAAATCAGATAAATCCAAGTTATGCCTATGCACTATAATAGATTATTACTAGCATCGTCTTTGATACCCCACAAATGTAATATGCTTGATCTTGAATATTTATGAAGTTAAGATAGAGTCATCATTATATAAAACCTCCTATTAAGCTATCTTTGAAATCGAATAGCGTCATATGAAAAGTAATTAATTCTAATAAATGCTAATTGCGATGTTTCCATCTTCTTATACATGTATGATATCAAACCCATAGTCGTCACACATGTTTGTAATTATATCGAAGCTATATGTATATTCCATGCCATTCGATAAAATGCTCACTTTATAATTTGATTAGTGTGAATATTCTTAGTAAGGTTTTGTTATAGTATCATTAAAATAAGCATGTTGAGTAAAGTTTAGTGTTATAAATTTTTATTTATTTATTTATTTATTTTATGAGTCCATCAACATCAACATGTTTAGTAAAGCTAAAAAATGTATTACATGCTTAAATATCATATGAAGAATGAAATCATACATTTGTTGACAAAGATATTTATGAATATGCTGAGTCATGTAACATAGAGCTGCATGTTTAGGTTGGTTAGCTTTCATGTATTCCATGTATGTGTGAATAAACTAATAAAATTTCATGTCTCATATGCAACTCCCTTTACCCATGCTAGTATGATTTATGTTTTGGTAGTTGTTTGTTAACCATTAGAGAAGAGAATTTTCATGCTTTATATGTGTGATTTTATTTGATAAATCAAATATGTACATTACCTCATGTCAACATCACTTGTTTATATATCTTTCACATGTATGTCATCCTTCTTTTGTTTCTACGCATTTGAGATGAATTTCAAAGTCATAAATTTTGCTCATTTACATCTCTTTAATGAATGACATGCATTTGATCGATGAATATGAATTACCTAGTAATTAGATTATTATCAACTTACTTCTCTTTTTGAATAGTGCCTGCTCTCACTCCATATTTGCCTTCTTCTTGTTATTTTGCGAGGAACATTGAGTATTGCATATGCGTTGATCAATGGATCGTTTGCATGGGAGCTTATAAGTGGGCACGCCTGGGTCAGGTATACCTTGATAGTCCTGTAGAGACTCCTCTTTGTATTGCCGAATGGTTACACATTAACACACACATTTGACTGCTTTTACTTTCCCACCCAAATACACTTACTAGGATGTTTAGCTAGCCGGCCATAGGTTAGTTCACTAACGAAGCTTTGGCCTTGTGGGTCAAAGCTTGCTCCCTTGTCATGAAACCTAGAGACCCTTATGGTCATTTTAGGCCTGTAGCGTAGGCCACCTATGTGTGTCATATGCATCATTTTTTTTTACACGAAGTGGGCGCCGCTAGGATGTTTTTCTTTGGGTTTTAAAATGATTAAATAACTCTTTCGTAATGATTTTTGGGCCTCTAAATGTCTCTCACAAGCATGCTAAAAAAAATGTATGAAAAAGAAATAAAATATAAGCTCTAATATGTTAGGTAGTTTCTCTTGATTAGCTTCATGATTACAACTCCTAAAAATTCTTTAATTAATCTATAATCTCTAAAATTCCCTTAACCAATATACAACTTTAAAATTATTAATTACTCCAATCGAATCTTAAAATATGTAAAATAAATCTCTAACCAACTCCTAATCTAATCACATATAATAATCTACATTAATTAAGATTTAACTAAATTAAGATCATTAAAATCCTCTCAATGAACTTTATTGTGTTTAATAAAACATTAATACACTAATATTTGAACTTTAATTAAAGGCTCCTAATTATAAGCAACCCAAAATGAACCTATTGGAGGAGCAAAAGGAATTTCAAGATATGCCTTAGTTCCTTAACTATATGGAATTTACATTCACCTTTGTGCTTTAGCTTAAAAAATGTGCAAACATCTATGTAAATTGCCCCTTCCTTAGAAAAGATTAAATCCATCTTTAAGGACCTAAACCAACTACCTTAGTCACCCAAGTGTTATAACTTAGGTAAGGTAGAACCCATGTACATCTCTATAGGTAGCGTGTCATTCCACTCTCATGTCAGCCCTTTAATAATAAATTTACCTTAGACATAGGAAGCTTAGGATTTTTCTTTTCATGGTGGGTAGTAGGCCCATCTTAGTGGTGTCACCTTTAACCATTCCTCGAGTCCTAGATTATTACCAAGGGAAGGACTAACCAACCCTTGCCACCTTTTAATATTTTCAGCCTTAATTAGGAGTAGGATTGAGGATGGGCCATTTGCCCCTCAATTCTTTATAATCTTAGCATAGGCTAGGGCCTAAGTCTTTAGGCTCTTGA
Source organism: Dendrobium nobile (assembly GCA_022539455.1). Lineage (NCBI taxonomy): Eukaryota > Viridiplantae > Streptophyta > Magnoliopsida > Asparagales > Orchidaceae > Dendrobium > Dendrobium nobile. The sequence continues at coordinate 34,586,298 of CM039725.1, forward strand.
TAATTTAATAACTCAAATTTTAATCCCTAAATTAATTTTTAATTAATTCATCTCAAATGATTAAGCACTTACATGAAAACTTGAGGGTTAATAAATTAAACAATAAGAACTCGACCTTGTAACTCAATCCGCTCACCTAATTTGGGGTAGTTAGGTACACCTTTTTGCACACACTTAGGTGCTGGATAGGACACTTCTTTTATAGGCATCCTAGGGTAGGGTGTAGATAGGATAACCCTTTTACATTTTCTTTCTTTTATATTTTGCATATGTGATGATGTGATGTTTGTTTCTGGCTTAGCTTATTTTTTGGTTATTTTTTTCCTTTTTGATTGATGAGTGGGCACTTGTCCTTAAGTGGTTAGATCTCTTTTTAGAAATATCTTTTGCAGGTGGCCATGTTCCTAAAGGATAATATAAAAATGCTATCATCATAAATGTGCTCTTTAATAGGTACTGCGAGGAATGCTAAAAGCCTCCTTGGGAATATGGCCCTAAGGACTAGGTTCTGGATGATGTGTGATTTTTATTATAACTGTGCTAATATGTATTTTTTGTAGGGAGTCAATGTAACTTTTTTTTTTTATATAAGATGTAATTTGATCTAAAGTGTTGTGAAAGCTTAAAAATGAGATATTTTTGATGTGTTAGGGATCCAAAGCGAAAAGAAAACCCTTTATAGGGAATTTCTTCTCATTTGGATATCCTATTGGATGGTGCAATACAAGGAGCCTGAAGGGAAAGAAGCTGAAGATAAATAAAATACCTCATTTTTAAGACTTGCGTCATTCCATAGGGATAGAACCCAGGTTGTTGTCGGTGGAGCCTGGCCACCACTACTTTTATGTACTTTGGTTGTATATTGAATGGCACTTGCCATGGACTTTGGAAACTATTTTGTTGGCTTGTTGTGTTTACTTTGTTTGCGCATTAGAACTGCATGCTTTTTCCTAGGTTTCTTAAATTGTTTTGTTTGGGTGTGGCTCGGACGGAGTCAACGTTAGGCTCTTTAGGATGCTAAATTTTCTATAAAGTTAAAATTTATTTAAGCAAGAAAAAAAAGTAAATATAGGATTAAAATCAACTAATTTTTCTAAAAATTAATGCATGATTCCTTTAAAGGGGTCATTTTTTTTTTAATTACAATAAATAAGCCTTGCTCACTTTACAGTGACTACTGGCCAGTCCTGATTGGCCTTACCTACACATGCATAGCCTTGAGTCAGCATATAGATTTTTCTTTTATAACATAGAGGGATAGTTCACTTTGCATAAGCATAGTACCATTCATGGTTGGGTTTGATACCCATTTCTTTTTTCTATACCTCCCACCACTCTTACATTTGCATAAGACTGGACAACATGAATTTGATACGCTAGGTGGAGTTTAGCTGGTACCCCTTTCCGAGCAGGGTGGTAAATCCAGGTTGGGGCTACTTAGATCCCTTGTGGGATTTAAGCCATAAGTCCCATCATTGTGTCACTTTGAATTCTGAATCTATTATCTCTCTGAGGGTAATAATCTGGTCTTCGATCTTTTAAACTCAAAATTTTAATTATATCTTTATTTATTTAAAAAGTCTAATAATCACTAAGGGTAAAGAGAGGAGTTTATCTTCTTCGGAGTAGAACTTAGGAATTTTTTTTTTCTGTGCACCAAATTAAGAAGTGAATAAAATAACATCCTTAATCGAGAGTTTTCTTAGGTCAAGGCTTAGGATGTAATTAACTACGGGGGCTTGCGCCCGTAGGAAACCGATCCCCACAATCAAATAAATCTCATTCGATGCATCAGTATCGAATGGGGGAAATCTCGTGAAGTTTTGGGTTATGTATATTATTATCCATCGAGGTTGGTAGGTGAAAGCCGCTATCCTCCATGGCTAATCGTATACATAACTCCATCTGCTCTTCCATCGGCCTGCTTGTGTCGATTGTAAAGGTCTCCGATCATTTTGTCCTACGGGATAGTGTGATCGTACTCTTTGCATTCGAACCACACGAGCAGCATCCTTTCGGAGACCCACAACCATTCCCCGCATCAACGATCTCTTGGACAAGCTCGCTGGCGCCAACATTTTCTCCAAGCTTGATCTACGAAGTGGGTACCATCAGATTCGTATCCGTCTCGGGGACGAATGGAAGACAACCTTCAAAACCGTGGATGGGTTGTTCGAATGGAACGTGATGCCTTTTGGGGTATGCAACGCCCCCTCCACCTTTATGCGGTTGATGCATGATGTCCTTAAGCCATATCTAGATAAGTGCTGTGTAGTCTATTTTGATGATATTCTTATGTTCAGCACTTCTTTTGTAGATCATATGCGCCAATTGCGAGCCATCCTGGAGACTCTCCAGAACAATCAACTCCTTATTAATGTGAAAAAATGTGAGTTTGTAGCTGCCAAAGTTCACTTTTTGGGATCCATTCTCTCTCTGGATGGAGTTCACACAGCGCCACAAAAAGTCTCGTCCATCCCCCACGACTATATCGGAAGTTAGGAGCTTCCATGGGCTAGCTAACTATTACAGAAGGTTCATTCACGATTTTGGTGAAATTACGGTCCCTCTTACCGATTGCTCGATGCAAAATCAAGTTGGAAACTACCAAAATTAAAATTGGAACTATCCAAACTCCGATTTCAGAAAACTTATAGTCAGACTGAGCGTCTCGGAAATACGAACCCAACGACTCCAAATTCGACCCAATCCGAGCCCAAATCGGTCCATATCAAGGACCCGAAGTGCTATTGGAAGGTTCGAACCATAATTTGGATTACCAAACGATTTCTAAACATAACAAGCTTATACTCGAATCGAGCGGCTCGACAAGACGAATCCAACGAGCCAAAGTTCACTGAATTTCGACATCACTAAGACATTCAAATGTCCATCAAATAGTTTATGATCAAGGGATTCAACATCGGCCGTCCATCCAACCACTCCCAACTTGCCCTTGATCCTCCATCTATTTACGGGCCATGACATTCCCAAATTCTATAAATAGAGCTCCCTCTTCTCTTGAAAAAGAACCCCAAAGCCTAAGGAAAAAAGAGAGAGATCGGACTGATCTTGCTTCCTTACCTTCTTGACCACCACCGGAGTTTCGCCGGACCACCGCCGGAGTCTCGTCGGACCACCGTCGAAGCTTCGTCGGACCACCGCCGAAGCTTCGCCGGACCACCACATGAGGCCCTCATCTCCACCGGACCACCGTCTGACGCCGTTGCTCCACCAGACCACCACTTGAGGCCCTCACCTTCGTCGGACCACCGCTTGACGATGTTGCTCTATCGGACCACCACTTAAGGCTCTCACCTCCGCCGGACCACCGCTTGACGTCGTTGCTCTGCCATACCATCACCTGAGGCCCTCACCTTCGCCGGACCACCACTTGAGGTCCTCGCTTTCGCCGGAACACCACTTGAGACCTTCATCTCCGCTAGACCACCGCCTAACGCTGTTGCCTGCCGGACCACCACTTGAGGTCCTCACATTTTTCGGTCCACCACTTGATGCCCTCACCTCTACTGGACCACAGCATGATGCTGTTACTCTACCGGACCACCACTTGAGGCCTGTGGGCTCCGAAAATTCGGCCCCAGCCTCCCCGCCGCGCGATTTCTTTTTATTTGAGCGAGGGAGTTTTAACAGATATGTTCCGGGGTAAATTTTGGAAGGCAGATGGGTTTGTAGATAAGACACTACCCAGAGATTTCGCCCTCATTTTGCGAGGACTTTATGATCTGAGTTCTGGTTTCCTATAGGCGCAAGCCCCTATAGTTAATTACCCCTCCCGATAACGAGAGAGAACTTTCGATTAAGGCTAGTCGTCAATCAGATACGTAGAGTATACGTGTTATCTGGCATATAGTAGCAGCAATGGATTTGAGATTGAAAAGATTGGATATTGGTAGAAATTGGATATTTAGGAATTTGAAAGGTTTGATATTTAAAACATAAATGGCACCATCTTGAACTTAAAGCGGATGGTGGGGGAATGGATGATGGGCCCGATCAAGATCCCATGGTTCCGTCGTCCCGGGCCATCGTGGTCCCTGGTCTACTTAGTCAGAGGAGGTAGTCGACCCAACCTGACAGAAGGATCCTTGTCGGTAGCCATGGGTTGCTTCGTCCAAGGGGACCTTGTAGACCTGGGTTAAATGTTTGTCTAAGGGGACAAATTTGAATCCACCTTAGCTGACAGAGGGCTTTATGCCCTGTCGATCATATCCTATTGATTCATATCTCAAGGATTTGATGCCAATAAGGAACGTAGGCGCTGGCCATAACCGGTATTTCGTGGTGCCATTTGGCGGCAAAACCACTCGGTTCAGAGGGCCCCGGGTCATAACCGTTTATCCTGCGGTGCCATTTGGCGGCAAACCGCCGGTTAGAGGACACGTACCACGTCCTTACTAGCAGGAGATTGTCTTGAGAATGGATCCTAGTGATATTTTCGACTAGGCATTTGACTCTTTGTGAGCTGAAGTAAATTTTGATTTGTCCACCTCGGCAAACTGTTGTGGAGGGTGGATGGATTTTGCTTTAAGCGGATTGATGGATTTATTTTAATTTTAAATATTTTTGGGATTTTGGGTTTTTGAGATTTTTGTGGAGTTTTTGGGTTTTTGGATAGAGCTTGGAAGATATTTGGATATTTGTGAGTCATTTAAAATATTTGTGAACCCCTCCGGTTGAGATAAACATTCAACACGGCCATCATCGGGGTGTTCGGGGTCATTTCCATTTGTGTGATTGAACCTTGTCAACTCTGTCTAGCTGTTGACAGAGGATCGGGTTTCGTAGGCTTTATGCCTTTGAAAGTGAACTCTTTTGATTTTAGGCATTGAAGGCCTAATATGAATGTATTAAAACAAATATTCTGGTCGCTATGGCCATATATTTGTTTAATGGTTCGAACCCTGTCGACTTCTACTGACCCGTATAGAAGGATCAGTTTCGAACCTGAATTCACTTGTCAACCCGCGCAGCATCCATAGACGTCACGTGTGTACTAATAACACGCTCGCCGGGGCCCATGCGGGTTGAGAATATATTTTCCCCTTTTAGTGTACCTATGTGTATACAATTTATAGTGCACGTGCAGGGGGTATTTTTGGAATATACGCCTTCTGTCTGCTTGTACGGAGGTTGCAGATCCGGTGGCGTGGTGTAACAGCTTCTGAATAGAATTATTCGCTGCTTCGTACAGGTAGACTATCGTGCACTATTTGTTGATTTCTGTAGGTGGATCGTAGTGCACTAACTAATCTCCTGCCTTTAGTTATGTATGCTTGTATCCGTTGTAACTCCTTTATGACTTTCTTGTGGATGACATATTAGGTGTACAATAGGTGGTTACAGTCATTGGCCTTTTCAGTACATTTGTTATTGTTGCTCATATACAGGTAGATGTATTCATTTATAGACTGAAATTGACTTCAGGATACTGCATTTATTGAAGTCTTTCTGCATCTACCCAAAGTGGCATTTGACACATACATTTGTCTTCGTAGAGAGATCGTATGTGTTGCAGATCTTTTGTTGTATATAAGGGCTTTTGCAATTATCACAGTTCTTGTATATTTGTCTGTAGATAGTGTATTGTATTTAAGAAATGTCTCCTACAACAACTTGAAGAGTTTGCATTTGTTGTAGTTCTTTTACGATTGCTCTCTAACAACATCTTGCTCGTTGTGTAATAAGTCCTACATAATGACCTGTAGGAGCTCGTATTTGCTGAAAGCCTTATGTTTTTGCTCGTAGATGTCATTTAATGTTTATAACGAATCTCTTATAGAAACTCGTAGGAACTTGCATTTTGCCAGATTCCACCTACCTTTTCTTGTATGATCAACATGAATTTGCATAACAACTGTCATCATTGGTAGAAAATTTAACTATAGGGATTTTGTATAATTCGCTTGCAACCAAACTATACCTTCCCTCTGATTTTCTTTACTCGTTGAGTTCAATGCATCTGGTTGTAATAGAATCATAGTTCTTGCTTACATTTGAACTGCAAGGTATTACTACATCCACTTTGATGAGTTGTAATCTCTTGTAGGTGGTAGAAGCATTCACTCCTTTTTTTTATGTTATGATGGATTGTAAGAACACCCCGACACTCGTTGCATGCTTCTTGTAGGTTTGTTCAAGCCAATCAATTTGCATGAACCTTTATCATCATTTGTGAGTGAATGATTCTAGAGATCATACGAGCTTCATTGCCTTTGAACATAGCTTTTAGTCTATAATGGACTTACATGTGGATGGCACTTTCAACATACCTTTTGCACCAATTGTTTGACATTGTGTTCAACACAAGTCTCCTATTCATATGAATGAATGAGCTCTTATAAATCAAATGATTCATGAGTCTCACATTTATTCATTTACATCTTGATTTGAAATGATAATTTCAATATGAAATTCCTTTCTTGATTGTGTCATTCTTAAGATCCATTAATCTTATCTTGAATGTTGGGTTTTAATTTCTTGCTAAATCTCATTTATGTCCAAGCCTCAAGTTATTTTATTCAAGTTAAGTTCAACTTTATCTGAGCTTGATCATGCATTACTCTTTCAAGTTTGAGTCCATAAGTGTTCATCTCAAGTTCAAGTTCGAGTTCATGTCCATCATGGTACGAGTTCCCTGTGGTCCAACTCAAGTCTTTGCTTGAGTTCAAAGTTCACAAGTGCATTCTTGAGTCAAATGTGTTCAATCAAGTCCGATAAAAATCCTTTATGATCGTCCAAATTTTGCTCATTTATTTGAATTTGAGTTTAATTCATTTCATTTGGTTAAAGTTTGTTTAAGTTTTAAGTTCATGTCAAGCTTAAATTTTAGTCTAAATTCTTTTATTCTTTCTCTTTGTCCAAGTCCAATACAGTCCATAAGTTTGCAAGTCCTTGTCTTTTTCAGACAAAATTTCGGCAGCCTCCCGGCGTCTCCCCCGTTTAGGGGAAAACCACGGAAAACTGGGCCTCCCGCCACGCTAGAGAAAAGTGTGCACGGTAGGTGCCCTCGGACGAGGACACCGCGGCCATGAAATTTTTGTTCCCCCACCACGCCAGAGAAAGGCGTGCATGGGTCTTCAGTACCTGTTGCAAAAGAGAAGCAGTCGTTTCCCCGCAAGCGGGTACTTATGGGCATCCCGGTCTCGTCGTAGGCACCGCACCGGGCTCCCTTCCCACCACGCTAGAGAAAAGCGTGCATGAGTTGGTTTTCCGGTTCGACACTAACATCGAGAATAGGATTTGGAACCGAGTCTCACTCACCTACCTCGTCGTAGGTGTCGCGCCGATTGCCCCTCCCACCACGCTAGAGAAAAGCGTACATGGGCAGACCACCGACTCGACACGCATGCCGAGATAGGGGAGAGTGAAAGGGTTCGAAAAATCAAGATAGCATTTTTATCTCTTCTTGTCTTCTTTTTTTTTTCTCTCTTTTTTTTTTTGTAACTCTTTTTCTTCTCTTTTTTTTTTTTGAAACAAATCTCTCTTTTTCTTTTGAATCTTTCTATCTCCTATTCACATATATTTACATACAAATTGTAATAACATGAAAGATAAATTGACTGTGAGAAGTAAAAAAAAAAGTAAAATGAAAAGTAAAGAGAAAGGTGCAAAGTGATACATGTGCTGAGAATAAAGTTCAACTTTAGCAAAACCCTCCCTTAACTTAGGACATAGGCTATATGATTTCTAATTGTGTTCAGAAGCAGTTCTTTCAAAATCTATGATTGAATCTTCCAATGAAGATCTTCAAATCACATCCCCTCAATAGAAATATTTTGCAACGAAACTTGAATGATTTTTCAAGAGAATAGAAAGTTCTGACAAGAAAGAATTACTCTTGTGAAGAGGAGAAAATGCCTTACAGGTTCTGTCGTGAAAAATAACAAAACAACAAACAAACAAACAAAAAAAAAAAAAGAAAGGAAAAGCTTGCAGAATCTAAGCCATAGGAGATGGAATGAGGAACTTGCTTACTCCAAGCTTTCTATAAAATTCCTTAACAGGCTATGACAATGAGAAATAGTTGGCTGTGAGAAGTCGGATTTGATATAAAATGAAATCTTATTCTCTATTTTGCTTACTTCTCTCTCTTTTTTTTTTTAGAAAACAACCATCTCTATTTGGCGTGGAAGAAAAATAATGAAGATTGTTAGAAATAAATGCATGCCAATGCTCAATGTAAAAATAATAACAGAAAACTAAAAGGATCTGAACTCTTCACCCACATATTCCTCCCATAAGGGGACAAAATAAAAGAAACAAGACATGTGATGAAATGAGATTTCATGGAGTACTGTATGAGATCCTACTTTCTGTTTCAAATCTCAAAGCACCAAGTTTTGTCGGCTAAAGAAAACCTCCTGCAGGCCAAGTAAGAGAGGAAATGGACATTGGTGTCACGAGCTAAAGATTAGCAAAAGGTTTTTATTTATATATATATATTTTTTTTTGAGCTCGTAAAGAGAAAAGAAAGAGCTGTCTATAAATGAGCCTCCTAGCGTGAACAGAAAATAAGGATCGTAGCTTGTTGAGTGGAAGAGAACTTCATGATTTGAGGAGCAACGGGACAACCTTGGCGTGGGAAAATTAATTCTGGCAGCAGGCTTATAAGGCGCTAGGAACTGATCTCAGGAGCCGACGGGTGGAGCTTAGTGAAAGTAGAGGTGGCAGGTTTTGAGGAGGATTTGTTTGAAGGTGGAAAACGTAGCTGAAGGTGTGGAGGAGGTTTGGAAACGAGTAGAGACTGCAGCTTGCGTGAGGAAGGAGCACTTGAGCTCTGCAATCAAATTTATGAGCGAGGTCGTCGTTTAACAACAAACGAATTGGAGTGATGGAAGGCTACAGGCCACTAGCATAAGGAGCTTTCACGAGAGCCAGAGGTGGAGGAAGAGCTCTCGAGTTTTTTTTTTGAAGTGGGGAGATCGTCTCTCCACAGCGAAGCCTAGAGCTGGAGCTTTGAAGACCTCGTTTTTTTTTTTTTTTGCTTTGAGGACGAACAGAGGCCAGCTGCACTGATTGAAAGAAACGACCAGGGACTTTGATAAAACGAGGTAAACACATTTATTAGATTTGATATTTTCTCTATTTGGGCTCTGCTTTTGTCAAAAGAAATTTTAATTTAATTTCCATATCAATGCTTAGCAATTACTGTATTAATTAAAAATGACATAATGAAGTACGACACTTAATGTGTTTGATACATTTTCTCTGTTTAGCAATTTGATATATATATATATATATATATATGCCAAACTCATCAAGCCATTGACCATATGAATGATTATGCATTAATGCATTATTTTAGAAATGACAAAATGTCATTCACTATGTCAAAATTGCCTCAATCCGTGTGTAGTTTCCTCGTTTTGCGTGTATTTTTTTGTCTCGTTTTACGTGCCATATTCGTCAAACATCGGAATTAGACAAATTTATAGTGGATTTAGGGTATTGCTGATGTCCCGGTCGCAACGGCGTAGTCCGTTCGTCAATCGGAGGTTACTTGAGTTTCGTCGAGGCATCATTTCCCTCGTAATTCATACCTTCACAACATCTTTGAATCGTCTTTGAAATTTGCGTCGCTGCCTTAAATGATCCAATTTGATCAAATAAAATGTAGACTCTTAATCCCGACGACGTTCCGGACGCAATGTCGCTTTCCGTTTGGCAATCGGACGTCATGTCGTCTCCGAATAGACAAAATTCCTTGACATGCGAATTTACGTATCGTATTTGGATCGTCTTTTAAAATTACGACACCACCTCAAACGATCCAATTTGATCAAATAAAATGTAGATTCTTAATGTCGATGACGTTCTGGACACAATAACATTGTCCGTTCGTCGATCGGACGTCGTTTGATCATCGTCGAGGCCTCGTTTCCCTCGTAGCGCATGCCTTCGCATCATATTTGAGCCGCCTTTGAAATTTTTCAACACTTCAGACGATCCAAATTTATTCAATAAAATATATATTTTGAATGTCGGGGATGTTCTGGACACAATGACACTGTCCGTTTATCAATCGGACGTCATCTGGGCATCTTTGAGGCCTCATTTCTGTCGTAGCGCAGACCTTTATATTATATTTGCATCGCCTAAAAATTCATCACCATCTCGGATCATCCAAATTTATTAAATAAAATGTATATCCTGCATGTCAACGACATTCCGGACACAATGGCGTTCTTCGTTTGTCGATCAGATGTCGTCTAAGCATTTTCGAGGGCTCGTTTCCGTCATAGCGCAGGCCTTTATATCATTTTTTAATTGCCTAGGAATTCACGACACTACCGATGACCTTTCTCCAAGCCCTCTAATCTAAATACTTCCGCCTTCTTCTTTTTTTTTAATGACCGTTGCAATCATCATTATAGCTGAGCCCATTCGAGTTGCCACCAAAATTCTCCTACCAAAACTTCCATAAGCCAAAAGGATGAGCACCTTCTCCCATTTACTTTTATCCTACTTTTCATCATTATCCAAAAATGTCATCCAGCACAAGCAAGAACTTTTGGACATGATCTCAACCCCAAAGACTTATTTTGAAGTGCCTTAAGCATCTCCAAAAGAGGCCTCTCCTTCTTAAGAGATTCCAACATATCTGTAATGACTTTTCTTCACATCAAATTCTTTGGCAACACAAACTCACATTTTAAGATCAAATTTGATGCATAACATCATAACCAGGGAAGTCTTCACATGCTCTTTTAGGCCTTTTTCCGTTATACTCTCTGTTTCTAGTTTAATCTCCACTATCTATTTTCTCTTTCTATTAGTGCCAGCTCAGCATGCCTTTTTACCGGTTCTACTTTTTACAGTAATAGTTAGAAGAAGTCTTTTATATAGACAAAGTTGTTTTAGGAGAAGAATAGAATGAAATATATGAAGCTTTTCTGCTCTGGAGGAATTTGAATCCTGTTACTGTTTTATTCGTTTGGTGCTTGAAACCTTCCTCTACAGATTACCTACATCAGTTTTGGTATCAGAGCCCGGTGCTTTGAGGAATGGCGGACGGTAGCAGACGCGGGACTGGCGACGGCGATCGCAGTCTTGAAGCTTTATGGGAAGCTCATGCCAATCTGGATAAACGGATGGAAGATGTATCCGGAGAAATGTTCAGATTATCTGTGGATATCCGGAGAGAATTTCAAGCTCTTCGGAATGATCTGCGGAATAATCTTCCACGCCGTGGGAACAAGCAGATGGCTGGAGGGCGCGACCGGGACCGGGAGCACGGACGGAGGCGGGCGCCGATTGTTTCGGAACTTACCGATTCCGAAATTGATGGCGCGGGTCAATTCGCTGAAGATGTGCAATCCGATTCAGGAGATGACTATGTACCAGCAAGGACCAATCGCTGGCGACGGGGCGGCCCGTATGACCGTCACCAGGGAGAATTCCGGGTGAAACTTGATATTCCGTTCTTTGATGGGCGACTGCACATTGAAGATTATCTCGACTGGGAGAGGTCAGTAGAAACATTTTTTGAATACATGGACATTGAGCCGGAGAAGCAAGTGAAGTATGTCGCTTGCCGATTGAAGGGCGGAGCAAGTGCGTGGTGGCATCAGCTCTTACAGACCCGTCAACGGGAAGGCCGTGGACCGGTCCGAAATTGGCTTCGAATGAAGCAACTTCTCCGGTCACATTTTCTACCAACCGATTTCGAGCAAATGCTTTATCTCAGATATCAACATTGCATTCAGGGAACCCGCACTGTGAGTGATTACACAGAGGAGTTCTATCGTCTCAGTGCACGAAATGATTTGAATGAAAATACAAATCAGATTGTGGCTCGTTATATTGGGGGACTTAAGGATGCCATACAAGATAAATTGGAGCTGAATTCTGTGTGGTCGTTGTCGCAGGCAGTTAATTTTGCTTTAAAAGCTGAAATTCAGCTTACTAGAGGAGGTAGACCGCACACTACCAGGAGGCCTTATAGTGATTATGCTACAGATGCTAACAAATCAGCAACTCCAGGAGTAAAAATTGCTGCAGGATCGCCAGTTGTCATTACCTCACCTCAAACAGCACAACCTGGAACTTCTACGGGCTCAGCCGCTGATCTGAAACAACAACAAAAATTGAAAGCACCAGTACGTGAAAACCCTTATGCAAGACCCAGCTCTATCAAGTGTTTCAGGTGTTTCCAAATGGGACACAAGTCTAATGAGTGTCCTAATAGAGCCCAACTGCAGCTGGCTACTATTGAGGGAGATGAAATATCGGGCGACAATGAAGAGCAAGACCCTGAGTTGGAAGAAGTGGTACCAGACGATGGTGAACCTTTGATTTGTGTTATGGAAAAAATGCTGTTAGCTCCGCGGCAGACCCCGACCTCACAAAGAAATGCTGTTTTTAAAACCAGATGCACAGTTTATGGGAAGGTATGTGACTTGCTCATTGACAGTGGATGCACCGAGAATATTATCTCCAGATCAGTTGTGCAAGCTCTTAAACTAAAAACTACGAAAAATTCACATCCCTACAAAATTAGCTGGGTCAAAAAAGGGATGGATATTGCAGTAACCGAATTATGCAGAGTCACATTTTCTATTGGCAAGCATTATGTATGTGAGGTGCTCTGTGATATCATTGACATGGATGTATGTCACATTATATTGGGGAGACCTTGGCAGTATGATGTCGGGGCCATATATGATGGTAGATCAAACTCTTACTCATTTGAGTGGAAAGGTAAACGTCTCAAGCTATTACCGTATCAAGCAGATCACATTGAAACTAGCAAGGCCAAAGCAGCTGTGATGCATCTAGTCTCCGGGAATGCACTTGTTCAATCCAGCAAAGAGGAATCTCTGTTATTAGCATTGGTTATGAGAGAACCCAGCACTCATAAGTTCCTTACTATTGTTCCTGAGGAAGTACAGAAGCTGCTGCAACAATACAAAGATATCTGTCCTGAGACCTTGCCCGCTGCATTACCTCCACTCCGTGCACTCCAACACCAGATAGACTTACTTCCGGGAGCATCATTACCTAATTTACCTCACTATCGCCTGAGCCCAAAGGATCATGCTATTCTACAAGAGCTAGTAGATGATTTGCTGGAGAAGCAGCTAATCCAACCTAGTCTGAGCCCATGTGCAGTGCCGGCACTCCTTGTTCCAAAAAAAGATGGCTCCTGGCGAATGTGTATGGACAGTAGAGCAATTAACAAGATTACCATTAAATTCAGATTTCCAGTTCCTCGGTTTGAGGAGCTGTTAGAGAAACTGTCCGGGTCAACTGTTTTTTCAAAGCTCGATCTCCGCAGCGGCTATCATCAAATTCGAATTCGACCAGGTGACGAGTGGAAGACTGCTTTCAAGACTCGTCAAGGCCTTTATGAGTGGAAGGTCATGCCCTTCGGGCTTTGCAATGCTCCTTCTACGTTCATGAGACTCATGAACGAAATTTTAAAACCATGCTTGAATAAGTTTTGCGTCGTGTATTTTGATGATATATTGATATTCAGTCCATCCGTCAATGAGCATTTACAGCACTTACAGCAGGTGTTTGAGATACTTCTAGCCAATAAGCTGTATGTGAACTTGCCGAAATGTGAGCTAGCAACAGACACTGTTTATTTCTTGGGATTCATTGTCTCAGCTGAAGGTGTAAAAGTGGATCCAAAAAAGATTCAGGCCATTTCAGAATGGCCAACTCCCAAATCCTTTTTTGATATTCGCAGTTTTCATGGATTGGCAAACTTCTACCGACGTTTCATAAAGGGATTCAGCATACTTGCCGCGCCCCTCACTAACTGTTTAAAATCCAAACAGTTTTTATGGACGATGAGCAGCAGTCCAGTTTTGAAGCAATTAAATCCGCACTTTCTACTGCACCTGTTTTGGCACTTCCCGATTTTGAGAAGCCGTTTACTGTTGAGACAGATGCGTCGGCTACAGGTATAGGTGCAGTTCTCATGCAGCAAAACAAGCCCATTGAATTTTTCAGTGAGAAACTATGTCCAGCTCGCCAGAAATGGAGTGTTTATGAGCAGGAACTGTATGCTGTCATCCGTGCTCTGAAGCAGTGGGAACATTACTTGTTACACCAGGATTTTGTCCTTCATAGTGATCATAAAGCATTGCAGTACATCAACACCCAAAAAAACACTCAATCGTATGCATGCTCGTTGGTCTTATTTCTCCAAAGGTTCACTTTTGTACTGAAACATAAGTCAGGGGCTGAAAACCGCGTTGCAGATGCCTTAAGCAGACAATCTTTACTCCTGACTCAGTTAAGCACGGAAATGACCGGCCTCCAATGCTTGCAGGACCTATATGCTACAGACAGCGATTTCAAACAGATTTGGAAAAACTTGCCTCGAGAGCCCTTCAGCTGGAGAGTATACAATTCGACATGGTTACTTATTTAAAAATAACACTCTGTGCATCCCACAATCGTCCTGGCGTCATCAGCTTATACAGGAAGTTCACGGTGGTGGACTTGCTGCTCATGTCGGGCGTGATAAGACGCTTGAACAGCTACAACATCGGTTTTTCTGGCCCCAACTACGGCGAGATGTAACCAGATTCGTCGAGCGATGTCCTGTGTGCCAGTCTTACAAAGGTGGTAAAAAACAACTCCGGTTTATATCTACCGTTACCTGTACCGGAGACCATATGGGAGGATCTGAGTATTGATTTCGTTCTCGGACTTCCAAGGACCAAGCGAGGTAACGATTCTATCATGGTTGTAGTTGATAGATTTTCTAAAATGGCACATTTCTTATCTTGCAAAAAAACATATGATGCTCTTAACATCGCTCGACTATTTTTCAATGAAATTGTCCGGCTCCACGGCATTCCGCGTAGCGTAACCTCCGACAGGGATGTTAAATTCCTTAGCCATTTTTGGCGTGAATTGTGGAAAAGACTTAAAACTGATATCAATCTAAGTTCTGCCTATCATCCTCAATCCGATGGGCAGACCGAAGTGGTCAATCGCACTCTGGGAAATATGCTAAGGTGTTTGGTGCAGGAACACCCCAAATTATGGGATGAGCTGCTCAGTCAAGCAGAATTTGCTTATAATAGCATGCCCAATCGCTCAACTGGAACATCTCCATTCCATATAGTGTACACGAAAGTACCAAACCATACGGTGGACGTTGCTGTGTTGCCCAAATGCAACAGCCGAAGTGCAGGCCAACTAGTTGAGCAATTCACAACTATGCTGCAGGAGGTTCGCCTTAAACTCATTGAATCCAATGAAGCTTATAAGGCAGCAGTTGATTCTCACCGCAGGCAGAGAATTTTCAAACCAGGAGAATTGGTCATGGTACGACTACGTTGAGAACGACTACCGCCGGGTACTTATTCCAAATTGGGTCGCCGCAAAGTTGGTCCGTTTCCCATCTTGCAGAAGATTAATGATAATGCCTACATCATTGATCTCCCAGCTAATTTTGGCACACCGTCTACATTCAATGTGACTGATTTATCACCCTATTATCCTGCTGACGATGCTGCTACAACCCTTTCTGCTGAGACAGCAGATCCTTCCATGGTGGGGGAGAGCTGATGCATAACATCATAACCAGGGAAGTCTTCACATGCTCTTTTAGGCCTTTTTCCGTTATACTCTCTGTTTCTAGTTTAATCTCCACTATCTATTTTCTCTTTCTGTTAGTGCCAGCTCAGCATGCCTTTTTACCGGTTCTACTTTTTACAGTAATAGTTAGAAGAAGTCTTTTATATAGACAAAGTTGTTTTAGGAGAAGAATAGAATGAAATATATGAAGCTTTTCTGCTCTGGAGGAATTTGAATCCTGTTACTGTTTTATTCATAAACAAGTTGAGGCCCTCACCTTCGCCGGACCACTACCTGACATCAAAATTCCTTTGTCATTTCATCTTCATAAACAAGTTGCAAGAGTTGTCTTTCCTATACCATCATGGTCAACTATAGACAGAAGAGGAATGTTTATGTACCAAGTAGTCCAAAGGCTTATTTGATGGCTTCCTTAACCATTCCATAACAAAATCCAACACAATTCACATTCAAACTGAATTCTCTTTGTCAAATTTAAGATTCATGGGTTTTCTTATAGGGGTCAACAAGGCCCTCACTTTCGTCAGACCACCGCCTGACGCTGTTGCTCCGTCGGACCATCACTTGAGGACCTCACCTCCGCTGGACCACCGCCTGACGTCGTTGCTCCGTCGAACCACCACTTGAGGCCCTCACCTTCGCCGGACCACTACCTGACATCGTTACTACGCCGAACTACCATTTGAGCTCCTGTGCTCCACCAGGCCACCACCTAAAGCCCAGACTTCTGCTAGGCCGCCACCTGACGCTCAGAGTTATACCAGAGTACCGCCCTACAGACAACGGTCTTTATGACCCCGGTCTCCTGCCAACTACGGTCCTTCCGATCTCCTTCTCCTACTATGATCTTTCCGACCTCCATCACCAGACAGCGGTCTTTATGACCCCGATCTCCTGCCGACTATGGTCCTTCTGACCTTCGTCGCCTACTATGGTCCTTCCAACCTCCATCAATAAACAATGGTCTTTCAGACCCCTGTCTCTTTCCGACTACGGACCTTTCGACCTGCATCACCTACTATTGTCTTTCTGACTTTCATCACCAGACAACGGTCTTCCCGGCCTCCAACCTATCAATTATGGTCATGCCGCGAATATTCCAGGATGTAACAGGACCAATACACAATAATTTTGCATCATTTTTATTTTTATTTTTAATATATATATATATATATATATATATATATATATATATATATATATATATATATATATATATATATATATATAATTTTTTAACTATTTTAAAATTTTTATTTAAACAAAAATTAAGTTGTCTAAGGGAGATTAAAGATGATCTAATAGAGGAAAGAGACTAATTTTTATGATTTATGGGATTACAATAAAGTTGAGCACAAAGAGAGTCGCACACAGACATACAACCTTTAACAAGACAAGAAGATCACTAATTGTTGTCTTTTAGGGCTTGTATTGCAATGGATAAGTGAATCATGAATTTGCATTTGACCTATAATGATTGACTTATTGAGTCATGGGAATTGTTCATTCAATGCACCTCTAATTTGTCCGGAGCTATAATAAAAAGACTCAGAAACCAACCACTTAAGAAAATAATGAGAAAAAGGTTCAAAATGGTATCTTGACTCTTAATGAAAAATCAAAATAGTCCCAAATTATATTAAAAGATCATTTTAGTTCCTCAACTCCTTTAAAAGAAACTAAAATAATCTCATCATGGAGTACTTTGATTCATTTTTAAAAATTTGAGGGACAAAAATGATTATTTAATATAGTTGTGAATTATTTTAATCTTTTATAAAGAATCAAAGAATCAAGAAATCATTTTGATCCTTAAAATTTTTTTTAACAATATCTATTCCTTGCCTTAATTGCTTTCTTTTTAATTTTCGCCTAATTTCTATTTCTCTTAATCAATTTATTACAACATCTGTTTGAGAATATGGAGGAATAGCATCTTACTAACAAAGAAAATAAACAAGACTTGTCTAAACAATCATAAGAAAAGAACAAAATAACTTATAATATGGTGATATCTCACCCATCTGCACAGAATAGTAAATCATACACAAAATAAACAAAAACAAGAACAAGAAAAGAATTCTCTTCTTATGCATTTTGTTGAAGCACATAATATTGAAATTCATGATACTATCTTGTAAGATAACACATTAATAACTGGACACAATGAAGCAAAGAGTTACACTTATGCACACAAAGAATGCACTCTTACTGCATCAAATCAGTCTGTAACCAAATGAATAAGCAGGGGCAGAAGTGATTCAAAGTTCTATTAGGTTGAAAATGTTGCAAAAATACTAATAATGATAACATATTATAGCACCATTAAACCAACAATTCTGACAGTAAACCATCAATCAACTCTCTCATGATCATCCATTCTATTTCCCTACCTAGAGAACTGATATCTTCATGAGCAGCAGTTAACAAAGGCATCAACTTCAGATCCCAGACCACTATGTCATCTATAGATTGGGGTTGTTCAACCTTAGGATTTGAATAAATCTGAATCTGAATCAACTAGTCATCAAGCAGTTTTCTTCCATGAGGTAGTTGTGTGTGATATTGAGACAATCTTTTCTTCATTAATTGGGTCATTGAAGAATCCAGTACACTCGTTAATGCCTCATTCACTAAATCAAACAACATCTTGCGATCGATATCGATATCCCCAAGGCTCATTGTTGAGTAATCATCATCCACACTCCTGAGTTTTCTGCACTTCTTCTCTACTTCATCAAAAATACATGAACATATTATTTTTACTTGTCCATTCATCTTTGAAATTGCTTGATATAAAGGCAAACCGGCCCTGTACAACCCTGAAACAACAAGGATATCTCTTACATAAGCTTCTCCACAGCCTTCAGTTAGTATTGTTTCATTACTTTCATGAAGTCGGGTTTGAGTTGCCATTCCACATCTTTCGTTCTCAACATGTTCTGAGACTTGTGTGGATGAATGACCATCACCAAAAGGATCTTCGAACGGGGATACAGGACTATGATGCTCATTAATCGGACTGCAGGGAAATGAGGCAGGACTTGCAGGTGGTACCTCAGTCAAGTTGTCCTATGTTTGAAGCAAATGCATAAAAGAAATCATTGCCAAGAACAAGAAAATATTCTATAGAATTAGAATGATATAGTCTTGGGATACCTGCACAATACAAAATTTATGATAGCTAAGGACACAGTCTCATTCGGCATCACATGATGAACTATGTCTACAGTTGATTCCCCCATTGAAGACGCCTTCTTCCCAAAAAAATTGCCCCTCAAACCCAAATTTCGTTTCAGATTTGAAAATGTGCTTTTGATGCTGAAGACATCTTTTTTTCTTTTTTTGACAGCTGCTGAATCATTTTTAGATGCCTCATGCTTCTGAAAATTTTGAGCCTCAGTTGCTACTCGGCCAACTTTTGCAGATCCAGTGCCAGAAGAAAAAAATGATCCATCAAAGTTTGAAAGCGACATAGCTTCATCACTTAATGGTACCATTTTAATATGTTCATGTCTTAAATGCTTAGGTATTGATTCATTCACAGCCTTCTTTTCCTCCCAAAAACTAACATTATTTTCCTCCTTGGAGAAAGAAGAAACTGATCTTGATATAGCCGTTTCTTTCTCTGAGAGTAACTTCCCAAAGTTTTCATCCTCAAGCATAGGTTCCTTCATCTCAGTATCATCTTTTAAGACATTTTTCAGTCTATCATAAATGAATTTTTTAGTCTCTCTCTTGCTGGACTTAGAGGACTCATGTTCGTCAAAATGCAATACACTCCTACAAGTTATCAGAGATTGTGATCTTCGCAACATTGCCCCATCCTTTGCTGCTTCCCGAGCCTGCTGTTTTGCATCTGCTGAACTTTCATGAAGGGAAGTATGACCTACTCCCAACCTCCTGATAGAACCATTTTTTCCCTTGCCTTCTATTTCCAATCTAAGCCTTTCCTTCACCTCCTCAAGAAAATCTTCCATGCTACCACCTTTTTTAGCTACCGCGAGTGAGCCATGCCATGGTACTTCCATTTCATCCTTCATATCTGAACCAGGTTTGAGAATCACAATCCTTGTGAGAGAACAAGCACTACAAGAAAAAAGGTTATTAGCGACCATCAAAATTGGTCGCTAATAAAGATAATTTGGTCGCTAAAACAAATAGCGACCAAAAAATTTTGGGTCGCTGGCTTGTAGCAGTAGCCCCGTCGCTGAGCCTTTTAGCGGCCAAAATTTCTTTTGGTTGCTAAATTAGTGACCACCGATTAAATTGGTCGCTAAAATGGTACATTTTAGCGACCATTTTTTTGACGCTAATGATTAATTATTTGGATGCTATTTAATATTTTAATTATTAATTTTATTTATCATCTTTGTTAATAGCGACCAAAATAAAAATTGGTCACTAAAAAAATCAACAAAGTAAATCACAAGCCCCTTTAATTTCATGAAATGTGGTTCTTAATGCATATCAATTTTGGTCATATTTAGTAAAATTTATTTATTATTTAATTATTATACATTTTCTAAAACATTTAAGATTAATCAATCACTCTTTGATATTATCACATCTAATTACTTCTCATTAATTAGACATATAAAATACATATTAAATAAAAAACACTAATTTTATTACATTGAGGTAACAAAAATAACAAGTAATGAATTAAAAAAAAATCATTCTTCAATGTAGTAAACAAGAATTTGCTAGAAGAAAATGAAAATTGTATTCATTCATATACTTTTAAAAATACATTCATCAATTAAAAAAACAAAATATAATATTTGAAATATCAATTCTAAAATTTTAATGTTTACAAAATAATCAACTATAACTTCTATAGTTGAACATTGCAAAGGTCATCAACTATGAAGGTTGTCACATTAACAGCTTGTCCGACAAGGAATCTCACTCCCATAGTAAAAGTTGATTCCTTATTCCCACATGTTGTAATCTCTAGCTACAACGCCATGAACAACCCTGCATGCCCATTACCATCTTCAAATGTTCATGTTTGATTAACAACTTCTTATGCAAAGAATTTGGCTTTTTAGCATGAAGACGTTGGTATCTTCTACTTTCTAAAGCCTCTTCATCAATGCCAATCATGCTATCTTGAGGATGCTGATCATTGCCAACAAAATTAATAGTTAACCATCTGCAGTTAAATACTAAATTTAAAGCTTTTTAATTATAAAAATGGCTTTGAGGGAATGCAAACATGAAGACATCTTAGAAATTAATGTCCACAATCTAGACAAGGTTCTAGCTTTACAAAGCAAATAATAATAATTTTTAAGATTCAAAGAGCATGTTATTTAAGATCTCGCTGGCTCTTTTGATGGTTTAGCTAAGAGAATCAATCACTAATATTTAAATATGAATATAATATCACGCCTATTATGAAAGGGAACATGTGTTCAAAGTGAAATATATATATATATATATATATATATATATATATATTGTTATTCACTATTGAGAAGAGAATGGAGTGTACAAGCCAATATTCAATTTCATTGAAGATGCAAAATTTTCAAGTTCGTCATAAATATTACATGTAAATGATAAGAATATGTTGGGTTTCTTCTCTCAGTTTTTACAATGGGCATACTGATCAATAATAGAATAAATAGAGAACAAAGATCATACAACAATTGGACAATTGGCACAATTCTCCACCATTGAACAAGAAATCAATAATTCACAATAATATTTGAAGGAATGACATGAAATGTAAAACTATAAAATTCACACTAGTTTAGTTCGCAAGGAGTAGCTGTCACCAAGAGAGAGAAATTTTATCAAGCAAGCTCAAAACATATTAGTTAACAAACATTTTTTTAATAATACCTGAGAGTGAAAGGATTCTACATTTACCATCCACATCAACATCATCTTTATCATCATCGTCCTCATCATCATCTTCGTCACCATCATCCTAAACAACAGGCTCATCAAGCTGTAGATGCAAGAATTTAGGAATTTACATTGGCAAATTTAGCAAGGCAGCAAAGCAAAAAGGAGCAAAAATTATCCAATGAAGGATATCAAATGCAAACTATGTAATATTTAATTTAAATGTAGTTTCACACACTTAAATTTCAGAACAAGATCATTGAAAAGTTTGGATAAACTATTTTGAAATAAATCGTTTAAAACTACTTCAGCTGGTATTCTAGTCACAACTCGTATAAAAAGAGTGTATGAGTATTGAATTCTTTGAGATGAGTATATACACTGAATTAGTTGGGATATGTGAATACACAAAATTTCTTGATGCAATGTCATTCTTACCATTTATGAAAACATACTTCGATTAAAAAAAGGAAGTCAGCTCTACAATTAAGAACAATCAATTCATTTTCATGCCTTTTTTCTCTTTAATGATGCTAACAATCAATTCATATAATATTTGCTCACATTCATTTTCAATATCAATGAAAATCTGAAGAGAATCATTCATATCCCTATGTACATTTCCAATCATTGCCTTGGACAATTAAATAAAAGGCTACAAAGTTTTAATTATAAATCTGTGAGTTATACCTCCTTAAGGAGCATCTTTGAGACTTCAGGAATGTCCAGTATTACTAACATAATAAGCAGTAAGCCCAAAAATGAAATAATGTAATGCCGCATGAAACAACAAAACTATTAGACAACTTGAAAATTAAATGAATCATAACTTTGGGTAAATATCCTTACTGGTTATCTAGGTAGAAACTATTTCAGAATTAAACTTTGCAGGAACTACTGGCTTGGCAAACTCTATAAAATATAGATACAGGCGGGTGTAAACATCATATAAAAATATAATATACCCAAAGGTGTATTAAATTTGAGGATTGCTAAAAGACATGCAAAACGTTATGCTAGTAAATTAATAATGAAATAACTTCACCTGTCAAAAGTGAGCATAAAGTACTATAGATATAAAAGCTGATAATAGAATTGACTGAAAAGAAAAGCTACCAGTGAGCAGAAACATTATTTAGGTTCATTGAGGACGTCGATCCTTTCCTTCCCCTTTCAGTTTGGGGTGCCTATGTGCCTCGTTACAGAAAACCTGCAGACGACCATTGAAACCACCAAGATACTGGTTCTCTGAGGAGGCTCCCTCTGCTGCTGCAATTGGAAGAGAAGAACCGAAGAAGAAAGGCAAGTTTGCACCATCAACAAGGTGGTGATGATGCGGAGAATTGGACTGAAGGGTCCCACTATTAAATCCAGTAAATACAGAAGAAACGGAGACGTTAAGGTCATAATCTACCCCAGGCGCCACGGCTGCCACAGGAATTACGTGATCCTGCATAAAAGAATACTGTTGCATATCCTGATGCTCTCCCACAGCAGCAGCATTGTATGACATCATCCCCATTCCCATATGAGTGTTGTTTCCTACATGCAGCATCGAAGAATATCCTGGCGCCAGACATCTCTTCACCATTAACAATGCACCCTGAATATACAAAACAAGGCTTCCCACATAGATATAGACATCTCTTCACTATGAGTCTTCATTGTGTTGTCTTCTTGGTCTGAATGAGAGACGGTTTTAGCAATCCATTTTATATAATGCAATAATCACATCAACTGAAATCCTGAAGGAAATAAGAGGGAAAGCATCTTACCTTAACAGTGGCATAAGTTAGATTCACTGAGTACAGCTCTGTATATCTACAGTCATTAAGAAAAACCATTAAAATCATTAATTATTCATTTAACCATAACTACAAGAATATGCAAAACAGCTAGCAGACAGATTAATTAACAAGTTCTCCATTTGAAAATTCACCAATAGATATAGACATCTCTTCACCATGAGTCTTCATTGTGTTGTCTTCTTGGTCTGAATGAGAGCAGGTTTTAGCAGGATCATCACGAATGCATTTTTTTCAAGCCCAAACTTTGTACATAAACTGTGAACCTGCTCCCTATACCACAATAGACTTATATTTCCACAAGTCAAAGGCTCACAGTACAAGTTTAAATTCAGGAAACTTGGATTTCAGCAAGAACAAAAAATTCTCAACCTTAGAATAAATTAAAACAAAAAGTTTCCATGTCAAAATTATGTTTCTAACAACGTTCAAATTGCTACTACGAGAATATATTATAAATAGAGAAAACAACCATGTGTTAAAAAAGATGAAAAATGATACAATAAAATATGTTAGTTCAAGAGCTAAATTGAAAGCGAATTATTAACATTATAGTTTCAAAAAAAAAGAAGAAGAAATAAATCAGATCTCTAATCATCATTTTCTTCATTTGAGAAGTCTGGACCTACAAGAAGAAATTTATAATATTAGTTAAACAAAAATTTCAATTTTATTAAGTCAAGCTTAATGTGCATATTTTAAATACTTACCATCATCATTAGGGGGTTGCATGCCCATTTTTTCTGCTATCATTTTTAACCAATCTATAGTTTTTTGTTGAGATTTAATGATCTTACTCTGTTCCTCATATTTCTCTTGTATAACTTTTAAACTGGTTTCAAGCTCAATCTCTCTCTCGGACGATGCATTTGATCTGGCAATTTTAGTTTTCTTTATCGGCTTTGGCCCATAACCAAGGCCACGAATATATGACGATGTTTCACCTAAAACTTCAGCACAAATGATTGTCTCGTCAACTATTCCTCCATCGTCAATAATTTTCTCACGAATTTCCATCATCTTGTCCTGCATGTTTTAAGAAAAATCAACACAAAAAAATAAAAAAATTTGCTAATAAATCAATTCTAAAAAAATAAATTTATACTAACATATTTTGCCTGACAATCTTCAGAAACCCATTTTTTTTCTTTGTTTGTAAACTCCTCCTTGTATAACTCAATCCTGCTTAATTTCTACACCATAACAAAATATATATCACACATTAATAGTTTTCAAAATTTAAGCAACTAAAAAATGATAAATACCTGATCATATAAATGAGCTACGAGGGACTTTGTGCCCATTCGGTGAATGACCTTCAACATTGAACGATTTCGACAGTTTGTTTCCGATTTTTTCTGTATAAAAATTTTAATTAAACATAATATAAAAAAAGTAGCGAGAAAATTTGATCTTCATATGCTTGAAATTTAAACATTTTAATATGGATGTCTTTTATATATATGTTCATCTCAATTTTTGTTATATTATCTTTAATACTCAATTTTTTCCCCACAAAATCATAACATAATAAAAAGTTTCATCAATCACTAATAGCAATATAAGTAAATTAGCAAACCCATAGTTTTTTTTTGAATTAAAGATATACCTTAAATGTTTCCGAGTCAAAAAAATTACATAACCAAATCCAATCATCTGGTCTGTCAATAAGTTCTTTGTAAGGCTTTTGTCTTGCTAACATTCCACCTCCATGTTTTTTATAATGTACATAAGCCTTTGAGCGAAAATCAGAAAATCTCTTGCTCATCGTGTGCATCACACAATCTTTTACATGTGATTCTTCAATGGACAAATTAATCTTTACCTACAAAAAAAAAAGAGACTCATAGATGCAAAGTTCTGTGCACTGAAAAGAGAAAAACTATTGCTCATCGTGTGCACTGAAAAGAAAGAAAGGATTTCTGTTTAAATTTAAAGGATTTTGTAAGGTCACCAGCTCTGCAATAACCATCAATCATTGTGTTGAATG
The DNA here is from genome assembly GCA_022539455.1 of Dendrobium nobile. Classification (NCBI taxonomy): domain Eukaryota; kingdom Viridiplantae; phylum Streptophyta; class Magnoliopsida; order Asparagales; family Orchidaceae; genus Dendrobium; species Dendrobium nobile. Next base: position 34,611,537 of record CM039725.1, read on the forward strand.
TAATAGCATTAGGATCTAAACCCTTTTCAGGAAGCTTATTAAAAAGCCTCACAGCTCGCTCCAAATTGCCAGACTTACACAAGCCATTGATGAGTGCATTATATGTCACAATGCTAGGAAGGAAACCTTTTTTAAGCATCTCATCACGCAGTAAAAAAGCATCATTTACATTGCCACGTGATGAATATCCATGAATTAAGCTGGAATAAGTAAATTTATTGGGCAAGAATCCTCTATTAGACAAGAAGGAGATGAAACTTTTTGCATCTTCTACCCCACCCGACTTGCAAATTCCAGCAATAGCGACATTGCAAATGACGTGATTAGGTTCAATGCTAATTGAAACCTCATGAAAGAAATCTGTATTTTTGTTCACAGAAAGATTATTCGAATCAAGATTATAAGACATCTGAAAAAAAATCATACTTTGAGGGTATGTTGAAATCTACAAGTTTCTGCAGCAATGAATTGGCCTCATTGATTTTATCTTGCCTGTACAAGCAACTTACAAGGGTGCTACAAATAAACAAATTTGGTCTCAGGCCCTTCCTAGTAATTTGCAAATAACAATCAAAAGCTTTGTTTATCATTCCTTTGTCAGACCAACCAGATATTAAAGCTCCATACGTCACAACGTTGGGAGTCAATTCTTTTGCAAGCATGTCAGCCATGAGTTCATTAACTCTGTCATGCTTATTTGATTTGAAAAGCCCAGAAATATTGTATCAAATCATATTATGAGATAGAGCAACTAAATTCATTTGGAAATCATAATATGCATTGATAAGATGAATGTAAAACAACAAGTCAAACTCATAAATCAGCTCCAAATTCCTGGTGAAGAAAACTAAATGTCAATTTAATGATAAACATAACGAGACTAGTTTTGACTAAGCAAAACTGGACTAAAGCACAACAGGTTTGGTCGAACCTCAACAATTTATTGGATGCTGTAAAAGAGTCTAAAAATTCTGATTTAGACTCTTATAATAAGACATATAGGATACTTCCAGGCAACAACAGCAGCTAGATACTCTTATGGGCATCTAAAGTTACAATTGTAGAAGCAGGTTTTATTGATATTGAAAGAAGATAAAATAATACAAATCTATGAGGTAAAAGACAACCATTGTATCCATCACACATTACAGCAGCTGTATACTACTGTTATAAATACATCACAAACAGTAAACATAAATGTATCTAACGGTTATATATGAATTACTGAGATTAAGACTTCGTTTGGGACGGCTTTCTTGTACTAAAAAGCTGCACAATAGTTATTACCATCAATTTTGTCTCTAAAAAAAAAAGAGTGCTATGTAAAAGTAGAAGAAAAGCACAATAGTTATTACCATCAATTTTTTAGCTTCTATGTCGAAAGTAACAAAAGGTAAAACATAAAGATATATGATATTCATAAACGGAATTGAATTTTTGATAAAAAATAACTAAAAAAATTCTTTAAATTTATTACCATCAATTTTTTTAAAAGTATTTCTTTATCAGCATCACTAACTTGATCCCATCTTTCGACTTGCATGGGTGCAAAGTTTCTAATTATAATACCCGCTTCTCTAGACAACTTTGAGTGATGCTCTCCAACTGGCCTATTCAAGCCCTCTGGAATGATTATTGATACCTTACCTTTTGTTCTGTAATGCTCCTCTAATGCTACACCTCTATTAGGACCTCTTTTTTTATTAGAACTTGAAGCTGAAAAAAAAAAGTAAATAAGAAAGTCATTTATATTTATCATTATTATTAAATTTGAAGAAGCCATAAGTAATAATACCAATGATAGTTGTCTCAGTCTCTGGTACTGACGGATGAGGTAAACTTGGTCTATTAGCTATTGGAGATGCTTCTCCTATAGGCAAACCTCCTTCAATTGATACATGCAAACAGTTAAGAGTAAGATCTACTAATGTACAAAAGAAATTATATTTATCAAAGGATAATATTTAAGCCTGAAAGAGAAAAAAAAACATTAAAAATAATTTAACCTAATGAGATAAAAAAATACCAACTTACCATTATTAACAGTTGATACGACATGTGAAGCATCATTTTTTAAGGAAGACTGCACATTATTACTTGTTGATGGTGCAAATAAATGCGAGTAATTTGCAATTATTCGAGCGCTTATCCGTTTTCCTGGAGCCATGACTTAATAAACTGCAAAATGAAACAAAAAATACATTATTGAAAAGCAAATATATCAAGTTATTATAATATATGAAACAAATAAGTCATAAAGAACAACCTAGTCTTTATCAATATCAATGTTGATATGTACATCAACATCATCTTCACTAAAATATTCAGCTAATGTTGCATCATATTCCTCTTCTTCATCTTCATCACATAGAAAATCAGTAGTCTGAGTTGGTTGTAAATGCACATTTTGTACAGATTCCAAAATTTGTGGCTCTACATCTTCTCTATGTAAGAGACCAATCTCACCAAAATCATCTTGGAAGTTTATATCATTTTGCTCATCTTCTTGATATGTTATATTTTCTGTTAGCTGATCAGTGTTAAGTTGATTTTCATTCAAGTAATTCAAGAGGGTGGGATCAAATAAATGCCTATGTTGCACTTTCTGTACAACATGCCAATCACCTCTTAACTTTGTATCTTGAACATAAAATACTTGAGTAACTTGACCTGCTAATACATAAGGATCATTATCATACCAAGTTTTACTCATATTTATAGATGTGAAATCATCATCAATTACAATGGGCTTTTTATGCTCAAGATCAAACCATTTGCACTTGAACAATACTACATGATTTCCATCAATATAGCTTAAATCAACAACATCAGTTAAAACCCCATAGAAATCAATACTTTCATCTCTATGAGAACCCTGAACTGATACACCACTATTCTGGGTTACCCTTCGAATGTCACGTTCGTTGACTAGAAACTTAACTCCATTAACAATGCACCCTGAATATACATTAACACGAATATCTGGACCCATTGCTAAAGAATAAAGATCTTCGTTACCTTCTAGTGATTTATGAAGATTCAAGCTCTTCATCTATAAGATAGAAAAAAAATCAAATTTTGTGAAATTGTTAACATTAGAAAAAAATTTAGAAATATAAATAACAAATAAAATTAAGAATTGAGTATCTTACTCTTTGTTCAAACCATAATGGAAACTGATCTTTTTGCTTTGTTGCCACATCTTGAATAAATGAATCTTCTTTTCTTAACTCATTCTCATGTTCACTGATACATAATTTTTATAAGATTTAATCATAGAGTAATATATTATTTGTAAATAAGTTTAATATCATCAGCAATTTAGTTAATTACGTACCTGAGGTATGGCTTTAACTCTTCACAATTGTTCAGAACATACCATCGAACTAAATTGTACTCACTCCAAGATAATGTAGTGAAATGTGGTTGACCAAAAGGATGTATTCTTCTAGAGAAAATTGAAAGTTGATTTTCATGCAAATGAACATCATCATTATATTCTTCATCTTGATTATTTTTACTATTCATGCCACGGAGGTATCTAGAACAAAATGTTAATGCCTCATTAACAACATAAGCTTCTGCAATTGATCCTTCAGGGCGAGCTTTGTTCCTAACATTCCCTTTATGAACACTTAGATTTCTAGCATATAAACAAATTTTAATAAAAATTTATGCAAATAATGAATAAAATATATGTAAAAAATAAATGTTACTAGTACAAGAAGTAACCTTTCAATTGGATACATCCACCTATACTGAACAGGTCCAGCAAGCCTAGCCTCACGCGGCAAATGAACAGCCAAGTGAACCATTATGTCAAAGAAAGCAGGTGGAAATATCATTTCAAACTGACAAATTGTATTAACGATCATATCTTCTAATTTCTCCAACACATCCAATCTCAATGTCTTAGCACATAATATCCTGAAAAATCTTGACAAATCACTTATAGCATTATGTACATCTTTATTTAAATATCCACGCAATCCTAAAGGAAGGATTCGTTGTAACAACACATGGCAATCATGACTTTTTAATCCCATAAGCTTGCCATTTCGAATATGAACTGATCTAGATATATTTGCTGCGTAACCGTCTGGAAACTTTATTGATCTAACAAAGTTGAGAAACCCTTCTATCTCTTTTGGAGTAAGTGTGTAAGAGGCTGGAGGTTTAAGATACTTCTCACCTTGTTTTTGCAAATGTAGCTCATGCCTTATGCCCATATCTTGTAGATCCAAACGAGCTTTCTCTGTATCTTTTGTCTTTCCTTCTATATTTAATAAGGTCCCCAGAATGTTGTCACAAATATTCTTTTCAATGTGCATTACATCAAGATTATGACGTAACGTGAGACTTCTCCAATAAGGCAACTCAAAAAATACACTTTTTTTTGTCCAAGTTGATTCATGAAGATTACGTTTTCTTTTTTTGCAGCTAGGATGCTTTCCAAACTTCAAATCCTTTAATGATTCCATTTCTAATAATATTTCATCTCCTGATAAAATTTGAGGTCTCACTCTAACTTCATGTTTTCCATTAAATTTTCTACTTTTTCTCCATTTGTGCTCCTTAGGCAAGAAACGTCTGTGACCCATGTAACAAATTTTGTTTCGTAAATATTGTGAAGTAGTTTCATTGTCACATATTGGGCAAGCTTTATAACCATGTACTTTATGACCTGACAATATACCATAAGCTGGAAAATCATTTATAGTCCATAGAAGAGCAGCATGCATTTGAAAGGTATTCTTACTAACAGAATCATAAGTTTTGATACCATTCACCCATAAGTCCTTTAATTCTTCAATAAGGGGCTTTAAATACACATCTATTTCTTTCCCAGGAGCAACTGGACCAGGAATTAATAGTGTCATAAACATAAACTCAGAAGACATACAGTTCCAAGGAGGTAAATTATATGGTATAAGAATGACGGGCCACATGCTATAAGAAGTGCTCATATTACCAAAAGGATTGAATCCATCTGAAGCTAATGCAAGGCGTACATTACGAGAATCTTCTGCAAACCAAGGAAAGCTAATATCAAAATCCTTCCAAACTTTAGAATCAACTGGATGTCTTAATAAATTTTCATCAACAAAATGATTTTCCTTATGCCACCTCATTTCATGAGCAGTTTTTCTTGACATAAATAATCGTTGTAATCGAGATGTAATGGGAAAATAGCGTAGAATTTTATGAGGAATTTTCTTTCCTTTTACATCATTAACTTTCCATCTTGATTCCATGCACTCAGGACATTCTTCTTTATCCTCATTATCTTTCCAAAATAAAGCACAATCATTTTTGCAAGCATGAATCTTTTCACATCCCAATCCGAGGTCTGATAGAATCTTCCTTGATTCATAATATGAAGACGGAAGTGTTTCACCCTTTGGCAAGATAGATTTTATGAATTCAAGGATCATGTTGAATGATTTATTTGTCCAACGATTAAGAACTTTAATGTGTAGTAACTTTACAAGAGCAGACAGCATAGATAACTCTGAACCAGGGTATAAATCACGTTGTGCATCCTTTAGTAGTCTATCAAATATATCTGTTTCATCTTTGTCGATAATATTATCACATTCCTCATCTGGTGATTTATTGGGAGAAGAGTTCATAAAAGTTCCCCTATGTATATCCTCTAAGATTTCTTGAATCTCATCAACCCCTTCATTTGAATTATTAAGATCATTCACATCTCTTCTGCCTAAATCTGCATCACTGAAAGCTTGAGATGTTTCCCCATGACAAGTCCACTCAATGTATGATGTTTGCATTCCATTAATCAGTAAATGATTCTCTACGTCGCCATAAGTCTGAGAAAAGATATTTGCACAGTATCGACATGGGCACCGAATCTTCTCCTTTTGAGGATTATTTTCACGGGCAAACTTAATAAATGCAGTGACTCCATCCTTATATTGTCGCAAACGTCTATCGTTGAGATTAATCCAGCTTTTATCCATTGCTTTGACCTGACAAAATTATGAATAAAAATAATTATTGCATGAAAAATCTTACACCTCTTTTAAAAAATTATATAATTTTGAGAAATATTCATAAATAATATGCTTCAAATCATTTCTCATTTGAATTTTTTTGTGTGAAGACAATATAAAATTCAAATTATTATGATGATACTATGATTTGAGGGACTAAATTGAACACCTCAAAAAGCTTATGACTAAAATTGATACAGTTAAAAAACTTAAGGGATTATTTTTATCATTTGCTTGTTTTAAATTCATATCCTCTAATTATTTTCCTTCTTTACCATAATTTATGAGCAATAAGTTCTTATGGATCAACTCTATGATACAAGAGCATGGAACGGATAAAGCCTATTAGTAAACATACTCTACTTGGTGCAAGTGGAGAAATTAGTGACTTCCAAGAGATCTTGCATTATCTTGATGAACTAATGTAAAGTCCATTGAATCTTCTAACTTAGAGTTTACAAGAAGTATGATAATATTGCATTTCTTTATTCTGGTGCATGTCTTACAAGAAATTTGATAATTTTATTTTGTCTACAGTATTTATGATCATATGTGGGATGATGGATACTCTCTGGGCCCTAAAGAAGTACATAACTATTTGAATCGAGTAATGTACAACAGGCGCAACAAATTCAACCCTTTGTGGAACTCACTTGTGATTGGTGGAGTTAAAAATGGGCAGAAGTATCTGGGGATGGTCAGAAAAATTTTGCTTTATTCCAACGTTTCCTCTTTTGTTCAAGGAAATCTTCTTGTTTGTCAACTGATATGCCAATTTTATTTCATGATTTCTAGGTTGGCATGATTGGAACACATTATGAGGATAACCATGTTGCAACTGGTTTTGGAAATCATTTGGCAAGGCCAATTATGCGTGCTGAATGGCGAGAGGACTTGACCTTTGAAGAGACTATAAAAATTCTAGAGAAATGCTTGCTTGTGCTTTTATACCGTGATAGATCATCTATCAAAAAATTTTAGGTATTATTTTAGTTTGGCGTTATTTTTTGGGTATTACTTGGTATCATCATTCTTTGTTATATGCTATTGATTGAGAACAAAAAATGGGTGGGGAATGGTTGAAGGAGAAGAGAAACGTTGGAGAATGATGGATAAGAAAGGGAGGGGAATTTTTAGAGAAAAAAGAGGTTACTTTGATTTAATCCAAGCTTAAATTCATCAATCAACAGAGAGTCCCAATGAAGAGGAGTTAGGAGCCTAGCCTGTAAACTATTAAAACACAACAGGATTTGATATTTTTTAAGAATCCTTAGGTTTACTTTTCAGCTTCATAAGGATGCTATAAAACCTTTGAGAACCACCCAAATTAGTAAATGATGCATTAAAACTCAAGAGATCCAACACGTCCATTGGAAATCTTAATGGAACTCTTCGAGAGTCTCTTTTTGACTTTTTTTACTAGTTAATTCTATGAAAGGCCGTAAAGCTCTATTGTTCATTATTCTTTAATAAATGGAAAGAATTCTGACTTCAACGGTGATCAAAGAATTATCATAGCAACATTGTTGGTGCCAAGCCATGATGCTCTTCCAAAGAAAATCATAGTATAATTAATTTGGATGGTCTTTGCAATTGATGAGAAAGTGTTGAAAGGGTTTTGTAAGGTCAATATGATCATTAAGGCATTAGTGGCTACTTAGGTGGACAGTTATCTCCAAAAGCACTTGTACAAAGGAGGTTTAAAATTCAGAAGTGGCACAATAAGCAGTGTTGCGATGCGATCATGTACATTAAATCATACATCTATTGCCCAGAGACGGTTGTACCCTGTTATTTGTCCTCATTAAGTCATTCATCGAAATTCTCTATCAATACTCTTCATTGATGCTCTCCATTAATATCTTTGTCCACACTTTGTATCAATATTCCTCGTTGAGTCTCTCGGCAAAACTCAATTGTACGTTCTATAGAATCACAAGCCTTCGTGAAGTTCAGATTTTGTGATTTCAACAAAATACTAAGGAAAGATGGTACACCATATAAACAGGAAACAATAGGATTTCATTTCTTTTTCTTTTTCATGATAAAGAGGTGAAAGAATCAATACAACAAAAAATCAACCCTAATAACCTCTTAAAGCAAAAATAACAACCAATAATGTTGAACAATGCCATAAAAATAAGAGGAAAGCATAGTTTAAAGAAGATCATATAATTTTTGAAATTAAAACAAGAAGAATGGAATTAGGGATAACCTGTGAAGAAGAACCCGACGGACCCGACGGAGGATTTTTTGCGGGATTGTCCGAAGAACTGTGAGTGAATAAACTCATATCAACGCTTAGAGGTCGTGGCCGCTAGCGTCGATTCGCGATTGCAGTTGGCGCTTGCAGTTTGAGGCCGTCGCTAAAGAGCTAGGGCGAAAACGAGGTCGCGTGCGGGAGACAGATCGCCAGTAGCTAGGTTTTGGTATAATGTTACTTAATGTATACTTTTATTTAAATAAGTGATTGATGAAATTTAGATAATTTATATTATAATTTATTTCATTAATAAATTAATAGATTTATCATCATAAAATTATAAATATTAAATTAAATTCATCATTTTATTTATTAATTTGAATTTCAAAAATATTATTACAATCAAAAAAAATTTCGGGGGCGCTGCCCCCTAAAACCCCTGCAGGGGCGCTGCCCCTTGACCCCGCGACCTGATCGAGCAGGTCGAACCCCGTTAGAGGGTGCTACCCCCTTGGACCCTTGAAATATTTGAGAAGCATACGATTATGTACAAGTTTAAAAAGAATAATTAGTCACTACAATGACATGTGTATATTTTTAAGAAAAAAAAATTTCTAAATTTTTAGTGACAAAATTAGCGTCCAAATTTTTTTTGCGGCTAATATCAAACCTATTATTTAGAGGCCTTACTAATTTTTGGTCACTAAAAGATATATTTAGCGACCAATTTATTTTTGTCTCTATTTTTTTTGTCGCTATTGACCCATTTTCTTGTAAGGTGTACTCCTTTTCTCCTGAAACTTGCCAGCTGATGCAGTTTCAAAACTGTTAGCTGCTTTTTCTCTGCATATAGCCATATCATCTTCTATTTTGGCCATCAGGCAAGTGTTTGTATATGTTGTCATCTTCTCCCTTTTGAGATTTTCCAGTGCAAGAACTTGTTCATTTTTAAGTTCTTCACTACTGTAATGACCAAGGCTGCTTGAAAACTCCCATAATTTGGATTCTTGCCATGCTTCAAATTCTTTTTTAAATTTCTGCAGTTGCTCTTCTTGTGGATGTTCTCTGTGGTGTGGTTTTGCAGAACTAGAGATTTTGGTTGGTGGAATGGAAAACTGCTGCTTATAATTCAAAGGCGATTTCGCTGTGGTCAAAAGAAGTGATCTCAGATTGACTTTAGTACTCTCACAATGTGACATTGTTGGACTGTGTTTCCATAAATTTTCATCTAAACATTCCATGGCTTCCATTGCTGGTCCTGTTTTTGGCAGCAAAGTATCCATGCCCATCAATCGAGCAACAACATTTGGTCTGCCACATTTAGAGTTTTCTCCATTACACATCTCATTGATCAACATCTTTACAGAACTTTCATCTTCATGAGAATTATTTTTTAAGCTGGATTGTTTTCATTGTTTTTCCTGAAAACAACAGTTACATCAAAGAGAAAGAGCACATTCAAAAGCTTTCCATCTTTCAGGATACAATAAGAACAACTTAATTTGTTTTGTAACTATTCTTAAAACACAAATGGCACTGAAGAACATACCATTTTAGAATAAGAAACAAATTTATGAATAAAAATCATAAAATGATGCTGCAATGTACAATGAAATTGAAATGATATGAGGTAACTTGTTTGTAGATAGAAATATCAATATGCAATAATCAAAACCATGCAATCTAACCATAAACTAGAAAAATAAAAATTCCTCAGGATTAACAGAATGTAGTCCTAGACATAGCAATCATGCTCGGCTTACATCAATAGAATATCAGTTTAGATTTTATGCAATTGAAAGAACAAAATTTCTGAAGTTATAAACATGAAAAAAATGATCTGCCAAGGTCAAGTCCGAAGAACAAAACAAGTTTCAACTTGGAATAAAGAAGTTCTACTAACCTCAAAATTCTCATTAATGATCTGATTTCTACTAGCTGTTTCCAGAGGCAAGTCCAAGCCATTCATCTTGTTGGCTGATGTCAGAATGCACTAGACTCTGAATTTCTCTTATAATTTATAAACACTTCGCCATCATCATCATCATAATTGAAACTGCAGCTGCAAAATTAGGAATTAGCATCAATTGGGTGAATCTTACAAAATTCTTGATTTTTTTTTTGAGTTTGTACTTTTCTATTTTTCTCTTGGTGATTTCAAGTAGATTGGGAACTACTTCCCGCCAAGAAGTATTGAAACCTTTACTAGCAGCTACATAATAGCCATGGATAAGCAGAGAATACAACACTGTGGCTGTGCAATCTGTTACTCAAATCAAGAAATAGATGAATGAGTAAAAAAAAAAAAAACTGCATGCGATCAGAGAACTAAGGTATAACAGGATCACCAAAGCTTTTAACAGAATCTCATAAACGAAAACAAGTAATATGGATAATGAGAAAGATTCAAACATATACCAGAGAGCGAAAAATCTCGATCAACTTGTTTCAGTAATCATAAAGAATACTATCCAAATCAGAATAACATGTATCTTCCAGACAAAAACTTCGCATGATCTTAACTTAATACTCATCTATAATCTCCTAAAGTTTGAGTCTTACCACAATTATGAGATCCTCATGTCATCAGTCTTCGAAAAGGATTCAATTGAGAGAGGGGAGAAATGTAGAAGATAGAAAGGCCGCTGCCTCATGAACTGTCTAGCCCTTCGAAGAAGATTTCACTCTACTTTCTGCTTATATATTGCTTGATTACTTTTATGGAAGCTACTTTTACTCGGCCAATTCGAAGTTTGTTTTGATTCAACTCATCAGCTTGGGAGCTAATTTATTAGAAAATAATATAAAATAAATATCTTCATTTATTTTTAAAAATAATATAAATATAATTAATTTGTTGACCGGCTTCATAAATATCTGATTTTTCCAGTTAACAACGATGATTTTGTTTTTAGCACAGAAGAAACAATTTAAAAAAAATAAATAAAGTTGTCTGAGCTAATGATTCCTCATAAAATACCCAATCAATAACTTTCACAATTTAAATTATGGGAACACAAATATATTAAAAAAATTAGAGTAAAATAAAATTTGACTATTTTGTCTGAGGTAAAGCTGTTTATTATATTTAAAATAATCATTAAGGTTATATTATTAATAAACTTGTTGGAAGATATATTTATTTGTTTTGCATTTTGTTTGTTGTGAAATCACAAATAAAAATTTAAAGATTTGTTTGGGATAGCTACAACTTTTATAAAGATGATTGTAAAACTACTGTGGAGAAAGTAGCTATGGTGATCAAATAATGTTGGCCAAATTTCTATAGTTCCTGGTGGTAATTGTCAGCATCAATCATTGTGTAGAGCTTTGAAGCTTTTCAAATCATTAAACACTTCAATTTTAGATCATCTTCATATGAAGAATGTAAGTCTATTTATAAAACTTGTTAGAAATGATATTTTTTGTAATTTTAGGCAAAATAACCAAACATGATATCGTAGTGGAACTTCGCAAAACACATAGTTAGAGGGAACAAAATTACTTATCTAGAAAACCTTCTTAAGCAGCCTATAGTAGGAAAAAAATTCACATGGCTTATTCCAAATATAAAAGTTCAATATTTTTATGTATGAGAATCTAAATTTTTTGTACTGAGAAATTGTTTCATAAAGTAGTAAGAAAACTATCCCAAACAAAGTCATAATCTCAACATCAAATAATTGACAATGAATATAAATAAGCATTTTTATAAGATTTTTTTTTTTAATATTCCATTTTATTTGCCTATAGCCTATGTGGTATATTATTGATGTGGAGGAAAGAAAAAAAAAAAAAAGTCATCATTATTAATTTTTAAAATTTTAAAGTCTCCAATTAAATATTAATTTTGTGAAGATAAATATACTGGAAAAGAGTTATCATATATTACATCTAAGGTTGGAAAGCTTGTTTGTTTTTTGTTGGCGGCATTTTCGCGTGCTATTTTGACTATTATATTCCATCTCTGTGTTTTCCCCCTTTCTTTCTATTAATAATTTAAATACAAATTTAATTGTTTCTTGTAACAATAAGTAAAAGAGTTACAGCTTATGAGAGGATTGGTCATTTGCCAATTGGGGCCTACATTTGGCTCAATTTTTATGAAATTTGGGCCCACCTAATTTCATACAAAATTTGTGGTGCAATCATACTCCAATTCAAACATATGGGCATCTAATGATTTGATCTTGAGTTAAGTGAGCACCGGCCGATTATAGCCTTACTCTTGTTGTTCTCAATTCGAGTCATATATGACTTATTAACTTTGATTTAAAATCAGCTTAATCTAAAAGTTCATGTAACGTCATAACAAATATGCATTGATTGGTCGATTAGGTGATATTATGTGTGTGTCAATAGCTCAAGGACTTAAATCAACTTGTTGTGCACAAGGACAAGCGTTGAGCGCGAAAAAGAGTACAGAATGCACCTAAAAGCCGAGCAGTTGAGCTTATGTAACACGAATTGGGTGTGACAAGTGTGGTGACGAAGGCGGGTGAGGCAAACAAACAAGGCACATGTGACTTGGTACACGTGGGCAAGAGTTCATAAACATGATGCTAAGCACATGTGAATAGAATGTTGGTGCACGTGTGAAGTTGTTTAGGTTTCTAGGCTTCTTGATCATACTCTCAAGCATTTGAGCCACCTCAATTTTTACAATAACTAAAGCTTTGTGAATATCCATCCTATGAAGAGTTTTCCCTAGCTCACATGAGAGACATAATTTTAATATTTTAATCATGCCTTTGGCTTTTGCTCAGACCTATTGATGAAATGGCCCATTGGAAAATATATAAAAAAAGTGTGGGATTTGGAAGATAATGCTTAGAACCAGTAAATGCTTATGAGCATATTTTGTGAAGGAGCTATACATTGTGCATGCTAGTGTCTTTTTACTACTAATTAAGGTAATATGAAATTTGTTTTAAATATTGAACAATTTTGAGTTAAGATTATATGTGGCTATGCATAGATTGGCAAGGAGTTAAGATTATAAAATTTTGCAGTTATTTTTAGGTTTTATTTTTATATATGAACTTTTCTTTTATTCATTTATTGTTATTGTTAAATTTGGATGGAAGAAGTTAAAATTTTTTATTCAAAATTTAATTATGAATAGTAATTTTAATAATTCTATTTCTTTTGAATAGAATTTTATATTGTAAGTGCTCAATAATAATAATAATAATAATAATAATAATAATAATAATAATAATAATGATAATAATAATAATATAAATATTAAATAGATATTTCATATTTATACAATGTTAAATTGTATACAAAATTATAATTCTCCATTTACTTTCACATTATTATTATTATTATTATTATTATTATAAAATGTGCATATCTTTACTTATGCTTTATTTAATACTTACATGTTATTTTTAAAAAGAATATTTATTTTATTTAACACTACTATTGCCAGGTTCGAAGTTCTGGATGAGAAAAGTGAATGATTGCATTAGGTAGTTGATAACCAGCATAAGACTTGTCAATATTTATGACATGAATTCTTTAATGCATTGTGTTAATGCTAGGATGTTCCTTGGAAGCGACATGCTGTATGTCCTAAATATAACGAGAAGGGTGCAAGGGGGGTTACATCAGCGACCGAGTACAGTATTAAATAGGCAAGGGTTCCCATATCATGGACGGATGTGGGCAAAAAAGCTAGTTTATGATACTAGAATTCATATAGGATCTTAGAATGTAGGTTCTCTTACATTCAAATTAATAAAATTGATTAATATTATGATTCATAGGAAGATAAATATTTTATGTATTTAGGAAACTAAATGAGTTGGAGAGAAGGCTACGGAGATTGATGGTTTAAGATTTAAAATTTTATATTTTAGTAGAAGTCGTATTATAAATGGTGTATGTGTGATTATAGACAATAGTTTTAATGATAATATTATAAAAAATGATAGAATTGCAGATAAAAATATAATTTTAAAGATTATTATTGATGCTAAGATTATTAATATTATAAGTGCTTGTACTCTTCAGGTATGCTTGGATATGTGTTTAAAAGTAAAATTTTGGAATAATTTAGAACAATTAATTCAAAATATACCTCTTGAAGAAATAATTTTTATTGTAAGAGGTTTAAATGGACATGTTGGTAGAGAGATAGCAAATTTTAAAAGCATTTATAATATCAATGAGTTTGGAGAAACTAATGAAGATTGTAAAACTATATTAGATTTGCTCTAGCTTATGATTTTGTAATTGTAATACCTTATTTAAAAAAGAGATGATCATCTCATCACTTATAAGAATAGACATAGTAAAACTTAGATTGATTATTTTCTTATAAGAAAAATAGATCATTTAGATTGCGAAGATTGTTAAGTTATTCCGAGTAAAAGTTTATGTATTCAATAGCGCTTATTTGTTTTGGACTTTAATATGAAGAGGTAAAATAAAAAAAATATACTTAAACATTGTTCTGAGATTAGATAGGAGCATTTAAAGAACACCAAAAAAAATTTTGAGAGTATGACTCGAGATCTTAAAATTTTTTCTATGTATGAGAAAGTGACTGTTATGTGGGAAAAAGTAACCAGTAATATTAAGAATGTTGCAAATGATATGCTTGAAGTTTCAAAAGAAAAATCTCGTAACAATAAAAATAGTTGGTCATGGAATCAAAATGTGCTAGAAAAGATTAAAAATAAACAATTTTGTTATAATAATTGATTTAGATGTAAGAACTCAAAAAATTGAGAAATATATAAAGAGGCTCGTAAGATGGAGTCTAAGAAAGTAATCTACGATGCAAATATTTTAGCTTTTAATGATTTATAAAACAGATTAGATTCTAAAGAGGATTATATATATATAACAAAGATATATAAGTCGTAAGGATTTGGTTCAGGTGAAGTGCATTAATTATGAAGTTCAAAAAATAATTTTCTTAGAAGAGGATATTCAACAAAGGTGGATAAGATATTTTGCCAAGCTTTTCAATGAAGATTGAGAGAATATGATTGACTTTAGTGATCTTACCACTATAAATGGAAATAATTTTTTTTATTTTATCGGCATATTAGTAAAATTGAAGTTAGAGAGACTTTAAAGAAAATGAAGTTTAGAAAAACTATTGGACCTGATAATATTTCCAATAGAAATGTGAAAAAGCTTAGGAGATGAAGGAAATTTCTTGGCTTACCAAACTTTTTAATATTATTTTGAAGACTAAAAAGATGCCAGATTAGTAGAGAATGAGTGTGTTGATTCCTATTTTTAAGATTAATAAAGGTGATGCACAAGCTTGTGCAAATTATAGAGGAATTAAGTTGATCTGTTATACTTTAAGACTTTGGGAGAGAGTTATGAATATAATTCTAGTCAATTTGATATATTATTTACATTTTTTTGATTTAATTTAGATCTATTTTAAATTTTTGAATTTTCTAAGCCCTAAAAAAGGCTGAATTTTGACATGCTTAATTTTCTGACCTAAAAAGTTCTAAATTCAATGAAATTTAAACCTATAGTGCAAAATATCACTAATTGTAATGTTGCTAAGTTGCACCCCTATCAGGTGTGTGCACGATTTCTTAGGAATTTTCTAAGTTGTCTAAATCTTGTCTTTAATTATTTTTCTTAAGTGTTACTAATGTTCAATCGGGTCTGAAACTTTGGTCATTTAATCCTGACATTTATGCATGCACACCACACAATTACATAGCCTAGTTCTACAAATTTGAAGAGTTATGAATTTTTCAAAGTTTTGGGTCCAAAATGGACCCATTACTTTGCAAATTCAAACCACAATCATCTATTTGGTATCTTAACCAAATAAAAATACAGGGGATGCCTAAGATGCCCAAAAAAATTTCACAAAAATTTGTATCTAGTTTGACTATTAGATTGTGAGAAAATAGTAAAAAAAAAAAAAAAACAAATACTGATAACTTGCAATTCACTGGTTAATATGGTTTACTTTTAATCTTAATAAATAATAGACAAAATTATCTTTCAAAAGATGCCAAAACATTGAATTTGATAAGAAAATTAGTTTTTTTATGAATTCTCAAAGTTCTGGGTACTTAAATTAATTTTTTAAATAAATTAAGGCTTCGTTTGGGACGGCTTTTTTATTGCTTTCTAAAACGGAGTTTTAGTACAAAAATAAAAAATTTTGTACTAAAACTCCATTTTAGAAAGCAGTAAAAAAGCCGTCCCAAACGAAGCCTAAATCGACTTAACTGCCAGCGTAATGATTGCGTGGGACATGGTGCACCGTTGCCATCTCACTAATCCACATGGCAGCCAACCGGCACCGTCGGATTGAAGCCAAGTGACGAGGATTTAGCCACGTCGATGTGCGTGTTTCAATCGGCTCGGGTTAAATTCTCAACTGCCACGCACATTTTTGAAGAGATGATGTGGCATCTTTCGAGCCGTCCGATATTGCAGAAGAAAGGATCAGACGGCTCTAATCGATTTATAGGAAAATAATTCAAAATGAACTAAAATTTTCAAACCGCCATAACTTTGTAATTACTCAACCAAATTTAACAAAATTTAAAACATGGCTTTATGGGAACATAAATTTTCATTGTCTAGAGTTTGGAGGATCCATACAATGAAAATTTTGAGCATTTTTAAATTGAAGATCTATCTAAAAGTCAAGATAACTTACAATCCAACTAGTGGATGTTTTATTTCTTGGCCTTCTTTTCCTCCTGGAGAAGTCCTCTACAACTTTTCTGAAGACCCCAGAAGTTGGTGACAGCTGGATTTAAAGTTGCTGATGAAAACCCTCTTTCTTTCACTATCTTCCCCTCTCCTCACTAAAATAGTGATTTGAGGCTAGGTTTTAGTGGGGAAAAGCTTGGGAAAGCCTTAAGAGCTAGACAAGATAGGGAATGGTTTTAAAGAGCTGGAGCTGGAGTTGTTTGAAATGAGGATGAATGTTTTGCATTAGGTCAAGTTTACTTACTTAACCCTTGGCTTTTGGAATGGGTGGCTTAGATTCATTAGGGGAGAGCTTAGATACATGTCATGTGTCCCCTAAGCTATTTAAAGCCAAGGAATAGGGCTGGTGTTTGAGTGTGACTTCCCTTGGTCCATGGGGAGAGGACCATACCTTTTTCTTCATTTGGCTAAACCAAGCTTAAGCTTGGTTCAAGTGGCTGGTTTAGGTCTTCTTAGGAAAGGAAATGAACCCCTTTACATCAGATAAAAGTAGTTTTAGATGAGGGATTGGGATTTCCATGGTGGCATGGTGATGTGGCCATAATTTAATCCTTTCCCATGGGCTTGGAAGGGTTTGTTGACTTGTTGACCTATTGAGTAGTTGATGGTGACTGGGATAGGCCTTGCGATGGTCAAAGGTGTTGTAGGAAACTATATCAAGGAGCTTGAAGTTAATGGATTGAACTTTGCATGGGTGTTGAGAATATGTGAGGGGTTTGACCATGTATGGGAGTTTGACCAAGTCAAATCCATGGGAATTTTACTTAGGGATATGTTAGACATGCTTGGAGTGTCCAATTGAAGGATTTTGAAAGGTTGAATTGATTTAAAATGGCATCAAAAATTAAATTTTACATTAGTGTATGTTAAGGGATGATTTGATCAACCAAAGTTGACTTGGTAAACTTGCACAAATCATGAGTTAGATTTGGGTCCAGCAAGTTCTAAATGATATTTTAGTGCCAATGGAGGTGGTTTCATGCTATGGTGAAGTCATTTGGGTTGAAATTGACATTTGAACTCTTAAGGGGTTATTTGGTCAACTATGATTGATTTGGTCAAACAAGTTAAACAAAAGCCTTTGTTTAGATTCAATGCGCAGTGACAGAAAGAGTGGAGTAGCTCCAGGCCTCCAGTGACAGATAAGATTAGAGAAAGTCGCCTTAGATGGTTTGGTCATGTAAAATGACGACCTTTCGATGATCCTGTTAGGAAAATAGATGTATTATATTTGGCCTATGTTATGAAAGATGAAGGTAGATCTAAAAAGACTTGATTAGAAAATATTAGAAATGACATTTTTATTTGACTCTTAACATGACACAATGGAGAAAAAGGATTCATGTATCAAACCCCACATTATGGGATAAAGGTTTGATGTTGTTATTATTGTATATTAATTACATTCTAATTATACTTAAGGCTAACAAAAATATCACATGTCTGATTTGGAAGGCAATATATAGACCTCGATAATATGGGACAAGATGAGGGAATTGATCTCAACTATTGAAATAAAATTCAAAAGTCAAAGTCAATTGAAGAGAATGGGTGTGTATACAGAAATCAATAAAAAATTAAAAAGAATTATTTAGATTTCAATTGCGAATGATCCATGACATATACAAAGTGGTTAATGCCGAGATTGCATTCTTTACATTTCATATCAAACAAAAAATCAGGAATGTAGCTTAAAGAAAAATATATTTACATATATAAAAGGACCACCAAGTGATACATAAATAAAATTGAGTACATGGATCAAGTGATACAAACAACTGGTTAATGCTGAAATATTATGCATTCTTCACATTTCATATATATCAAATAAATAAGATAAGAAGAAACAAGTTTGCTTATTGGGGACGAATATCGATATAAGAAATGTGAGCAATCTTATGACGATCGGAGCCTCCATCCTCTCCATAGCGCTCCTTTAACTCTGGATGACAATCCCCAATTATTATTAGACGTTTCAAAGAGGGAGGAAGGTTCGGCAATTCCTGAAGCATCGGAACATCCTCAATATACAGTTCCTGAAGTGAAGATAAGCTTTCCAAGGAGGAAGGGAGAGACTGTAAGGACGCGAGATATATATAGTTCAGCTTACAAAGAGATGAACTAATATTCAGAAACCATTCCACCGCCTCATTTGGAAATGAAACCAGCTCATCATTTAATGAAATACTCAATTCTTTTAAGGAGGCGATACTTCTCAATGGCTCCATTAGCAACACCGATGGATCACTTATCCAGAGATTGCTGAGCATGAGATGGCAATTATTACTGGTCTCCACTTCTTGATATCTTCCGCCAGAGATCAGATTGGGGCAATTTGTAATCGACAAGTATCTTAGTGCTGCAGGTCTTCTAATTTCACCAGCCAGAGGAATAGGATTTGAATTGCTACAAAAATTCAAAGTTGTCCACCCAATTCCATCTATCTCCAACCTCTTGAGCTTAGAAGGCAAAGAGGGCAACTCTTTCAACTTGGGGCAGTCAAGTAGAAACAGATGAGTTAAGCAAGGAAACAAACATCCATCTTCAGCAGCTACTCCTGCCTCAAACCAATCCTCTAATGCTTCTAAGTAGCTAATATGTAACACTTCTAGCGATGGAAAGGCATGGTATTTATCATTCCCATTAAATTTACTTTCGAGACATTTTACTTTCGGCATTTCAATAAGTGTCAGTGTCTTGAGAAAGGGAAGTTGCCCAAAAGGTGGAAGAGTTTCCCATTCCCTGCAATTTGAAAATTCGATTTTCTCTTGATTGAAGATTGGATTGACATTGTTCATCCATATTGCAGACCTTGCACCCATGTATCTCTCTATGCTCAGATTCCTTAGACATTTTGGTGGTTGAAGGTTGTCGAGCATGTTCTCATCCAAATTGATGTTCCTCGAATCAGTTTCACTCCAACATAAGGTCAAATCTGTGAGCCTCCTCTTTTCACATAATTGGGCATTACGAGCCTCCTCGGCGTCCTTCACATTTTCAAGACAGTTTATTCCTAATTTGCAAAGATCACTTAAATTCTTGAACTCATCAATTCTATAACCCATCTCATTTCTAAGATCAAATATATGCAATTCTTGAAGAGACTTTAGCTTCCCAATCCCACATATCGATGAAATAATATCTGTTGGCAATTTCATGTAACGCAAGTTAGAAAGGTTATTAATGTCACTTGGTAAAAAATCATCAGATAAGCTTCCCATCCATAAGCGATCAAAGATTATGTATTGCAAGTGATAGAGATTAGAGATCTTGGTAGCCTGGTGACATCAACTACTTTGATCTTCAAATATCGAAGATGTTTCAAATATTTAATCTCCTCATGTATCATTTCCCATTCATCTGTACATTTGTATAATACACATATGTATAATACACGGAGGCTTTTCGATGCATTGAATAATTCAATAAGTGCACTGCAAAGATCCTGATTAGAATCTTCATAGAACAAGAAAAGAGAATGCAAATGTCTAAACTTCTCAATCTTTTTTAAGATTTCTAGATTTGTAGTTAGAACAGACAAGTGTCGAATAGTGTAAGAAATTTTGAGGGATGACTCTTCATCATTCAAAAGTTTACCGCATACCTGTGCAAAAAATTTAGATGCCGACTCATGTATTAAATCATGCATCTTGTAGTCATCTCCGACCTTGTCAAATAAAGCTTTTTTGACTAAAACATCAAAATACCTTCCTCCGATATCCTCCATAGTCATTCCTTGAGACGGCTGAATGAAACCCAAAGCAACCCACATTCGGACTAAATCATCTTTATCAAACTCATGATCTTCTGGGAACATACAACAAAATGCAAAGCAATTTCGTAGATGATTTGGGAGAACTATATAGCTCAGTCTTAAGATGGAATGGATAGAATTCTGATCTAATAAATTGCTTTCTAGAACTGTCCTCCAATGCCCTTCATTCAAGTTGTCATTCAGAACACCACCAATGACTTTGGCTGCCAATGGGGATCCTAAAAGCTTTTTAACTCTCTCTCCAGCAATGGCTCTTAATTTTTTATGATCATCAGGGCGGTTCTCTACACCAGCAAATGCGTGAGAGTTGAGGAGCTGCAAGCACACATCTTCCTCTAGGCCCTTTAATTGAACTATTTCCACCTTCTTTCTTATTACTCTTGCAAACATCAGCGCTACTGCGTCCATTCGAGTTGTTACCAGAATCTTACTACCAAAACCCCCATAAGCTAGAGGGGCGAGCACATTCTCCCATTTACTTTTATCCCGCTCCTCCTCCACTTCCCAAACGTCATCAAGGACCACTAAGAACCTTTTGGACATCACCTCCTCCTTAAGTTTCCCTTGAAGCGCATCAAGTGAATCCAAACGAGGCCTCTTCTTCTCAAGAGATTCCAACATATCTGCAATGACTTTTTTCACATCAAAGTTGTTGGAAACACAAACCCACATTTTAAGATGAAATTCCTTTGTCATTTCATCTTCATAGACATGTTGCAAGAGAGTTGTCTTCCCCATACCACCATGGCCTACTATAGATAGAAGAGAAATTTTTCCGTAAAAATCAGTTCCCCGAGGCTCATTTGATGGATTCCTCAGCCACTCCATAACAAGCTCCTTCTCCTTGCCTCGACCGATGAGATCATTTTTAGGCAAGGATCCCGTTTCACGTGCTCCGTGCAGCTCAAGCTGCTGCTTCTGAAGCTCCTTCTTTGCGTGTTTTACAAGATGAAGGAAAGTATCAACACCAGTTGTTGAAACTTTATCAAGTTTCTGCACAGCCTCCTCCAGTCGCTTCAAGGTGGGATCAATTTTGAGGGCACGTTTGCCAATTTTAACAAGTCTTTTCTTCATGGATTTCATGATGGAACGCACCCTTCTCAGCTTCTAGTTTTTGGTCACCTGTTTTTCAAGTTCCATGTACTCCAGCTCATCAAACACGTCTTCTGCATCATCAATGGCATCTCGGAGCTGCCATAGCCATTTGTTAAGAGCCGGATATTCTTCTGTGATCTGCTCTTGGCTGGAAGCAAAGTGGACGACAGCTTGGATTTGGGGGAGATTCTCTTGCAGCTTTACCAGCTCCTCCTTCATGCCTGTCTGCCATCTGACTTGATCTTTCAGGTAACGGAAGCCAGCGTTGATTATCTTCTCCATAATTGGATCAAGAACCATATCCGCCATGGCAACGACGATCGATGTAGAGCAGAACAACTGAACAGTAAGAAAAAAAAAGGAGATTGGGAGAGATGCAGATTAGATAGTCTACCGGCTCACGACGGTATCCTGCTGGTTAAGATAAGGGAAGACCTTACATCCTTTCATCTCAACCGTTCCTTTGAAATCGGACGGCCTAGCGGAGACGTCAACATCCCTAAGAAATTTCAGCTAGAAATGATCAAATGTGGCGTCGCACAAACTGTAAAACTCAAGGAAAAAAGGAACACTAAGGTTTCGTTTTGACAGTTTTTTATTTTTATTTTTTTGAGAAATATTTGGACAGTTTTTTACTGCTTCCTATCTAAAGCAGTTTTTAGCGTTAAAAAAAAACATTTTAAAAAATTCTTATACTGATAAAATTATTTTAAAAAATAATAAGAAAACTGTATCAAATAAAGCCTAAGCTGTCGGATAATCATTAGTTGACTTTTTTTTTTTTAAGTATAAAAATATTTGTAATGCCTTGATGCTTCAAGATTGAATAGTTTTCATCATGAGACTAAGGTTTCGTTTGGGACGGCTTTCGTCTTGTTTCTTAAAGCTATTTTTTAGTATAAAAATTTAAATTTTTTACTAATAAACAAATTTAAGAAGCAGTATGAAAGTAATCCCAAACAAAGCCTAAATTGTTCTTGTTCAAATATAATATTCAGTTTAATATCTAGATACACATTTGCACTGTTAATGAGCCTTCATCTTCTTTACATATTCTGAACAATATCCTTTAATTTAAGAAGCAGTATGAAACAATATCCTTCAATGTAACATCAAGTAAGTAAATGAAAATAATAATAATAATAAAACTTTATTGAATACTGTTCTGCTTTTGCTTCCCCATCTTCTAATCAATTGATGACATTAAAGTGCAAAGGATGTCACATGAACAAGGACTTAATAATATAGATCACAAAGCTCCAAAAGGTTGATCTGTAGATCATCAATTCATTTGACTTTAATGGCAGTGATTAAGACTCTTCAATTTAATTTAAGATCTTAACTCTTAATTAACCCCAATTAAGTCTCACTACAATTGAAAATAAAAATTAGAAATTAATTTCGTTTGGACATTTTTTTTTTTGAAAAATTATTGGAGTAAAAAGATTTATAAACAGATCCATTACCACCATTGTAAATTTCATTAAATAAAAAAAAAGGATTTATAAACAAACGCCCAAAAGGAGGCCAAAACTAAGAACCCAAAGCTTTAATCACCAAAATAAACTACAAGTTGCAAGGCAACCCCAAAAAGAGAAAATAACCCAAAATTTAGTCATTTTGAATGCAGCAAAAATAATCAAAAAATCAATTAGAAGGCCATGAGGCCTGCCGGACATGGGAGAAATGGTTGGAGGCTTCCTGCAAAATCAATAGAAAAGTTCGCCTTCCGGTTGTCAAGCTAGGACCATCCATAGGAGGGAGCAGCCCAAAAACCATACAGAGGAAAACCATGAGAGAATCAAACTGCATGAAGTCCCAATTCCCAAACAAAGGCCACCATTGTCGGACCAAAATGAGAGAATCAACCACCAAAGTTGACAAAGCAAGCTAAGCTAGCCCATCTAAGGGGTTCTGTAGGAATCTTGCCTTATCATTGTCCGACCAAAACGATCTGCCCAACATACAAAAAGCATCCAGCAGCAGCAATAACCACAAATAACATTCCAGTCCCAAAGTCCGAAGTAATAAAAGGATAAAGAAATTAGCATAGATAAGTTAGAAATTTATCATAATTCTTCCAGCATCTAATTTTGCCCTTAATGGCCTTTTTAATCAAAACCAAATTAGTATTTAGAGAGGAGATAAAGTCATCATGCCTTCTCCCCTTTCTTTCTCACCAAAGGAAATAAATAGAAGCACAGATAACCAAATAGAAAAAAAAATTGCATCCATTTAAAAGTGAGAATTATCACTGATGCCGTTGAAAACCTGTATATAATTTTAAAGTCTAAATAGCAACCTCAGGAAATAGAACTTTCAAAATGCTAAAATAGAAATCACACAAAGAATAACTGAGAAACATTTTTAGGTTTATAATTACAAAAAAGACAGGATGAGTAGAAATGTTTCTAGAGATAAGCCGATAGTGTCACAGAAAAAAATATCTGAGACATTCACTAAACCGAAAAAAAAATTCCACACAAACAAGAGATATAGCTGAAACAAAAACTCCACTTTAATCATAGAGACTCACAACAATAATAAGAGAATATTGAACAAACTATTTGAGTTACATGAGCCGAGCAAGAAAACATGAAAAACTTTGAAAATAACATAAGAAGAAAAAAGTTGACTTCTTATTTTTTGTTTTTCTCTTAGAAACTTTGAAAATTAATTGAAATAGTTGGTCCAAATCGGTAGAAATATCAACATAAGGAAAGTGAGCAATCTTGTACCAAACGAAGCCTTCAACTAATTGGTAGTGCTTATCTAAATATGGATGACATTTATCGATTGCTAGAAATTTCAAAGAGGGAGGAAGGATTGGTAATTCCCGAAGTTTAGGAACTTCGTAAATAGATAGATTCTGAAGTGAAGATGAGCTTTCCAAGGAGGAAGGGAGAGACTGTTAGGACTTAGAGCCATTTAAATTTCAGCTCACAAAGAGATGACCAAACTTTCGGAAATGAAACCAGCTCATCATTCTCCATAATTCTTACCGGCTGATTTAATTGGGAGGGAATCAAAGAGTTTCCTAATCAAGAGGGAGCATTTTAGGAAGGTTCTTAATCAAAGAAAAATTATTTTTGAATATTTAAATTATATTTGGGAGGAAATTATTTAAGCAAGAGATCGATTTATTTTGAATTCAAAATTTAAGACGAAAATATATAGGAAGAAGGAGGAGGAATTAAGGGAGGATTGTTTAGAAAAGTTTTAATTACAATTGGGAGGGAATTAATTAAGGAAATAAATTTAATTTGAATTTAAATATAAAAGTAAATTATTTAGGGAAAGGGGGCTAATTTGAGAGGGAATTATTGAAAGCCTATTTAAGGTTAACAATAATAGGTTGAATTTCATATTATGTTTTGGGAGTTTGCTGAGTTTAGTTTGTTTGGGCTCTAGCCAGCGGCTAGGGATTTGAGAGAGCCGTATCTTCCTCTCCAATTAAAGATCCAACTGTATCTTTGTATTTTCTTTTATATATCTTGAAAAAACTGGTTTTGATGTGTTTTTTCTTCCTAATTTATTATTGTCGTTCGCTGATTTCAAGAAAATTGCATCCACTTCCTATCAAAATGATACATTAGGAGATTAAATATTTGATACATTTTTCTACTTAAACATGATGATTTTTTATCAAGTGACATAAATAACTTTTCTAACTTGCTCCTATATGACCCCAACATATATATATATATAATATATATATATATATATATATATATATATATATATATATATATATATATATATAGAGAGAGAGAGAGAGAGAGAGAGAGAGAGAGAGAGAGAGAGAGAGAGAGAGGGAAGGAGATTTTATTCTATAAAAGGGGAAAGATACAACCATCCAAAAAAGGATTAAGCAACATTAGCTAAAGAAAACAACCACAGGGAAGCAAACAATCAAAATTGAGAAATCAACGAAGCCGGGCTCAATTAGTGGCGAAACAATGCGACCATCCAAACGGTAGACCAGAACCATCCATAGGGGAGGCAAAACCCGAACGGACAATAATAGGATCCCGCAAGAAGACCAGCAAGATGTTGCTAACAGTGGTTACCAACAAGCCAAACGATCAGATGGAGAGCAAGTTTGCCTCATCATTGCCCTGGCTACCAACCAAGCCAACAAAAAATAGTCACAAATCCAAATCCAAAAAACCATACAAACCACAACCAATAACACCCATCAACCTCGATAGACAGCCTCCAAACAGAAGAATCTGCCAAAAACTTATTTGGATTTCCTGCGACGATGATTCCCCCATCGAAGGAAAAATCTTTTTCCACAAAATGACCCACCTTCAACCTAAAGATTCATGAAAACCCTAAGATGAGTCAACAAAAAAGCCCCATCCCCATCCCGACTAACTAGGGAAACATCCAACCAATCTGAGTGGTTCACAGAGCAATCTCTCAACTTGCCCAAATAAGCTTGCAATGCAACATTAGAAATTAGAGACACCGGCACATCAACAAATTGAGCAGCCATAATAACCCCCACATGTGTATCTGAAACATTTAATGAAGAAGCATCTGTTGACACACAAACACAACCACTAGGGGACTTCTTAACAACAATAGGAGAAATAATAATATCAGGCGTATTATCCCCCTCCAAAACAATAGGAGGGTCTAAACAACCTAAAGGGACATCAACAATAATCTGGGAGCAAACCGCAAGCATAGGAGCCTCTACTGAGACCTCAAAAGGAGGAACCAAAATATCAACAGTTCTGAATGCCATCAACAGGGCCAAACGTAACATTAACATTATTAAAAATAGGTTCATCAGCCTTATTCAAAACAGTATGAGCTAAAGCTAAATGGAGATGAAAGATTTTATATTCAGATTTGGAGTGCCCCAAAGACTTACAATGTGAGCAATAAAAAGGAAAATCCTTCATAAGTGTGGACCTCCGAAAGAGCACCGCGCAAACGGGTCGATTGGAAGGGACAGATTGGATCGTGCATACGAATAACCATTGAGGATAGAGGCTTTCACCAACACACCTCGATGGGTAGTAATATACACGACCTAGTCACGGGTTTCCCCCACCCGATGCAAGAGTTCGGATGGGGTTTAGTAGATGTGGGGCCAAGTTTCCCACGGGCGCAAGCCCTCGTGGTTAATTACATCCCAGGCCGGAGCCTGAGAAAACTCTCGATTAAGGATCATACATTATCCTCTCCTAAAGTGGGATTGACACATGGGTATAGATTAGGAAATCCTATCCAAAAGGAAGAAAGGTTCGAAGGGCTGAATCAATATGCATGGCTCAAACCAGCATTCGGAGGCTCTAGGGTACTAAAGAGAAACTGGAGGAAGAAAGACAAGCAATCAACCACATGCGTGAGAGAAGGATGGAGGTGGCATCATCCTGTGACGTAGATGAGTAGGATTTAGGGTCCCTGAAAAGAAGGGACCTACCTACTATTTAAGGCATACTACGAGATCAAATGTAGTAGCCTCGAATTCTAAATCTAGGTTGGGCTTAGTGCTCTACGAAATACTAAGACCCGTGTCCTAGCTAATGCAGTGCAAAAAAAAAACTTGGACTTATCCCGGCCTGGATTGGGGGAGCCAGCTAACCACCTAGTCGTTTTAAAACCATGATATCAAGTCATTTATGATAGATTGGTGGGTGGTACAGTTATTGGAAATAGGACCGACATCTAGAGAGTTTCCTAAGTGGTCCTGGACTTATGTGGGTCAGATGCTCCTAGCTAATGCAATTAAATCTTATCTAGTTGGTCACTAATACAATGCATGCTAGTTGAAATGTCAGCTCATGAATGCTATAGAATTTTAAAAACAGGCTTATAAAAAATAATTTTTTGAAAAAGACTGGGTCTCCCTAGGTCCGGTACTTCATCCTCATAGGCCAGATTATCCGGACTCAACCCGCAGGCAGGGAGATGTCTTATAACAAGGAGAGAAGGATGCAGTAATATGCATGCGACCCCGGACGATTCCGGTAGTTTCCTAGATTCGTTAAGTTTCTATGTTATTTAAACTTAAATTTTTAGAAATTAGTTATGAGTATAAAACATTTTATAATCCTTAGAAGAACCTAACGGAAATCCAGGCGAAAACAAAAGCGGCATGCAAGAAACAAACCTAAAAAAAGCAGGCAATTTCTACTACGTAATCAGGTAAACACATCAATATAAATCCCAAAATAAATCATCTAAATGTCCATAGGCAAACTGCCCTTATTACAACCAGAATTTGCAGAAAATAAAGTGGCCGGGCACCACTGCCAATAACCCGAATTTCTAAGCCTATGACAAACGCAAATGACTTTGAGTGGGATATTGGTCTTCAGTCTTCTGGGTGTCTTCTTCTCCTTGGACTCCTTAGAACTCTCTTCCTTGGACTCTTTGGATCCCTCCTCCTTAGACTACTTGGATTTCTCTTCCTTGGACTCCTTGGATCCGTCGTGGCTTGAATATTCAAACGAAGAGACAATTTCCCCCAGTAGGGGGGTATTGCCTTTTCTCTTTGGACATCTAAAGCCATCCAATTCGGTCTTCCAAATGGAAGAAGACTCTCCCCTTTAGGGATGCCTTCTTCTTTTGGAATCCGAGTTGGATAAGAATATCCCACTCAGAGTGCATTTTCACAACTCTTAACTATATTACAAATTTTTACATCCATTTGAAAAAGAAAATTCTAGACTCACTGCATGGTTATCCTAATAAAAATCATCCCAAGCAGTTTATATGAAAATAAAAATGCTAACACCATTGACCCTGTGCCAAGCCATGCTCTTAATTTTGAGGGCTAAGCAGCTCCATCTGTGCAATTATATTTATTTATTTAGCCCTCATTTTTATTTAGGGGGAGCTGAGCAAGCACCTGCATAAAACATTATTAGAAATCATGATAATGCTCCCCCCTTTTATTAGCATTGACCATGGCCACCTGCACGGAAGAACAATATATATATATATATATATATATATGACGTTCCTAACCTAGGGGTAAATCTAGCGCTCATCACATCACAGAGTGCAATAAATGTAAGCAAACACACAAATCATTTTTCAAACAGCATGCAATGAAATCCGCGAAAGCTCCGGCGCATAGCAAAAAAATAAAACCCAGCGGCCTAACCTAGATCTAGAAGTGGTGCCCTAGCAAGCAATTCTATGTGTGTGTAAGGCTGGTGTGGTTTGGATAGGTCCTAAGCATGGTGGTTAGTTAAAGTTATCTAGAGTTCAGGTTTGTTGGGGGTCTGAAAAGGATATTTTAGTTGAAATTCAAATATTAGTGAATTAGAGTCCATTTTAATTGTTTCAGTTTGTTGATCAGTTTTAAGAGCTTAGGGTACTGATATTTAAAGTGTAAGTGATATAAGCCAATTTTAGAAAGTTCTAGGTCATCCTAGGAACTAAGCTAAGGGTCCAAAAAGCCACTATGAGAAATGGGCTAAATCTGGGTCTCCTATTACCTTAGGAAAATACTAGACCTTAATACGAGTAGTTAGCCAGGTAGTAGGCTGAAATCTGAGTTTTCTAGGCAAAGTTATGAATTTTCTAAGTTTCGGGTCCTAAATGAACTACGACTGACCAAGATGGCTGACTTTCTAATCTAGGCCACATTCTGGAAACTTAAGATTTTTAATAAATACTAGGCCCTAATTGGAGTCTAATGCAAGTTAGTTTACCTAATTTGGAATTTTCTACAATTACTTATGAATTTTCTAAGTCCAGGGTATTTAAGGAAATTTTCTAAATTTCCTAATAAAGGACCTTTTTTATTGTTTTGCTCCAAATCAACTCCAAACTTATTGGAATCACTCCCAAAGATTAGGAATGACCAGAGAAAGTGTTTCCAAGTGTTTGGAGAAAATTTGGGATTTTATTTAATTTTTTAATGAATTATTACGGGCAAAATGGTAAATTTCACCTATGGTCAAATTAGGGATCAACCTGAATTCAAACTAGGGTTCGCGATATACCTTGATCCAATGGACGGATTCGGTCGATCTTGGGCTCGTTGAACTTCTGGAGACCTCACGAACAATCTTCCTCTTGAACTCAAGCTCCGAAGCGCCCTCGATTGATCGTAAACGATCTTGGAACGAATTATCCCTCGGTCTCGCCGGAATCCCGCCGCCAGTGAGTCTTGGCCGTCGGGGTTCGGTCAGGAAAGGTGGTGGGAGGTCGCGGGAGTGCTCTCACAAGATCTCAGAGCCTGAGATGGCCTTGAGAGCGAGAAAGAGCAAAAAGATCCTTAATTGGACTTGATTTTTGCTATTTAAGGCTCCTAGACCTAATACCAACGGCTAGGATTGCATCTAGATGAAATTAAGAGGGAAAAAGGTCGGTTGTGGCTGTGGTTTGAATTCCAAAATGCTTGGCATTGATTGGGGGCATTAAATGGGCCTTATTCTCTCTTAAATAGGTGATTATGACCTATTTAGAGCCATGGTTGACCAAGTCCACGTTTGACTTGGTCAAACCAGTCAATAAGACTCATGGGAAGAGTGAATGGAGCCATGGAAAGGTTTGGATCTAATTTGAAATCAATTTGGGCCCTTAATGGGCCTAATGGATCAATTTTGACCCATTAAGACTTGGGTTGACCAAGTCAAAGGTTGACTTGGTCAACTCATTCCACCATGCCCATGTTTGGGCAAAATCGAGGTCAACAATAAGCACCGGTTGAATATACCCTAAAGTTTTTGGACCAACCCATACCCTATCAGGATAAGATTTATTAACATCCAACTCAACTAGGGCACGAGCCACTAAAGGCCTAGAGCCAGAAGATGTAGCATGATTAATCTTAAGAGGCTGACCAAACATAGAACTCAACCTATGCAGGATCCTAAGAAAAAATAGATGGGGGCATAAGTTAAGAAAAGAAATCCATATAGGAATAATTGGTGATTTAATTTCAACATCAAAGATTGGCTTCCACCTAAAAATCTTAATGAAATAGTTATTTACAAAATAAGAACAGTGTGCAAACATACGACAGTAGTCTAAGTCATTGACAAATTTGATTAAAACATGCCTGGGATTAAGAACGATAAAAAAAAACTCACCATTGAGGTTGAGGTTAAAAAAATTAATAGACTCAAATGACAGTCTACGTGAAAGGAATTTGCCGACCAAAGCAAACTCAAATGGAGCCACTAACACTAAAATTTATGCTTCCAAAATCCATAATGACGGAAAACCGCAGTAAGAAGCGATTTTGAGATCCAGAAAAAGAGAGGTGGAAGAACCACCAGATAAAGCATCGCGGAAAGACTTAGAGATAGATTTTCCAGCCAAAAAATCAGGATCAACCAGACGTTTACCCTCCATTGACAAACGAGGAGAAGCCAGCCGAAAGAAAAATCCAAACAAAAATTAAGAAGACAATAAAAAAGGGGATTTCAAAACTTCCCTGAGAGGTGAAGAGACACCAATGGCCACGAAAAGGACAACGGAGAAGGAAGCTCCGATCTGGACAAAAACCCTAGCAGATCACCCAGAATGCATAATGCAAGAAAATAATGACTTTTATGGCCCCAAAAATATATGTCTTCAATACATGGGACTGAAAAGCTAAACTCTCTTGAAGAACTCGAATGTTTTGACCATGAAAATAAGATTGGTAATGGAATAGGGGAGATAATGTGATGCCCCAGATATCAATAGTGAAAGGATTCGTCTGACATTCTGATCGAACTCCATTCCGGTTGCCTTGCTCGGACCTGAAAATATCAACCACATATAATGAGCTTACAAGCCCAGCAGGTCACCAAAGCCTACAACTGAAATCAAAGCACGGCGATGCTATCAATATGCAGGTCAATCAAGTCAAGTCAATCAATGGTCAATGAGTCTATGCAATATGGAAATCCGTCGTCAATGAAATCAATAGTCGATACAGCGGAAATCAAATCAGTAGTCAATGCAGTACGGAAATCAAATATCAATAATTATAGCGGTAAAAACATCGATAAATCAATATTCCCCAGCAATCAAATCAGTAAATGACTGGAAGCCAATGTCTATCCATCGTAGCAGTGTCTATCAATCAATACTATCAGTTCAATCAATCGTGTCGTCTAGTCAATCCGTTGTATCTATATCTTTTATCAAATCAGTCAATACTCTTGCAAATCAGTCAATCCAATTATTCAATACAATTCACTCGATGTCAATCTTCAATATTCAATGACACTACGGCTGTCTCAATCAATAGAGCACTTCCCAGTCAATTATATCTATCGATTCAAATCCCAATAAACAATCAAATCAATACGACGAAAGATCAATTGAAATCAAATCAATACAATGAAATCATCAAGTCAATAGAAATCAATACAATCAGCTCCATAAAGAAATCTATCCTACGATAAATCAAATCCATACGGCAATAATCCATTCAATCAATCAATCTATAATCGGCACGACGAATCAATGTATCAGTATATCAATAACCTATCAGGATCTGTCGTATCAATAGTATCCATATGTCAATATCATAATCCATGTCAATGTCGATGTCGGTATCTATCAATCGATACAATCTATATCAATATCGGTGTCAATATCTATGAATCAATACGCAGAATCCAAATCAATGTCGATGCCAGTACCCACGAGTCAATAACATACAATCGAAACGATAAATCCGTAAATCCATAAATCCGTCATTAAATAATCATAAATCAATTAGTACAATAAATCCAAATCAATCGATCCGTCAAATCAGTCGAGTCGAAGCAATCCACGAACTCAAATTAAATCGATCAATAAAATCAATCGGAAAAACAATACGATAAATCTCAATCTATTCTATCAATAAATCAATTACAACACGTCAAATCAATGCAGAATCAATAGTATCAATGAATCTATACAATATCTATATCCATCCATGTTCATATCAATGTCAATAGTCAATAATCAATAATCAATAGTATCCATATATCAATGCTCAATGTCGATGCACATCTATCAATCAGTGAAATCAATGAAATCGTACGATCAGTAAATCCAATCAAAGTCGATAAAGCAGGAATCTAAAAAACAACGAATCTATAAATCAATACAGTAAACATGCAATTCAATACTATATACTGGACAAGTAAAATCAACTGGCTATGTTGCTGTTGTAGAATCCGTTGCTGTTGTAGATCCGTACGTTGGTTTCAATCAATAAGAGTCGTCACTCTTTTTGCCCGTCGGCCGCCCGTCAGCATATCTATAAAACTACTTATGTCTCCCAATCGTTATATCAATGATCAATGGTTTAAAGGAAAGCCCGTCGGCCCACCATCCTGTACAGGTCAATAATCAATCTCCAATCAACGTTCAACCAGGTTCCACTTGTGTCCCAGTATCAATAGTCAATCAATAATCAATTCAATAATCAATCAATAATCGATACAATAATAATCGATACAATAATCAATATTTAGTCAATCCAGTACAATTATATCAATAGTCATACACATATCAATTTAATCTATCAATTCCAGAAAATTCGGAAATCTTACGAAAATCGGGCAGCGTAACGGCAGTCGGTCAAATTTACACAAAAATCCTACAAAAAGGCACAATTTCCAAATCCTTCCAAATTACAGTAGAATATCTATGACGTCAATAAAAGACTATTGTCTTATAGAAATCAAATCAAATCAAGTCCTGATATTTTTCTATTCGATTAAAATCGCGTAGAATCAATTCCGACCGGTAAAATCGTCGTAGAAAATACTCAAATCGTGTACAATAGTCATATCTATAATATACCAAAAGTTGTGCGGTGAAAGTTGTGTCAAATCAAAATCACGTCGAAAAGTCGACTACGAAAACACAAAACAGATCACAACTCGGTCAAAACTCAATATCTTTGAAAATAGAAATAGGGTTCGGAGTCCTTACCACGAGATCTACACTTTTCCCAACAGCAGCGTCGGACGAAAAGCGCTCCGCGGCCTCCAAAACCAGGTTTCCTCTTTTTCCTTTTCTCTTTCTCTCTCCTCAAATCAGATATTTTGATTTAAAATGATTTTCTCTCTCATCAAAACGAGCTGATTTTCTTATATCATAAAGCAGATCGGCCCGGCCGATCGCCAAATCGTCCCGGGATGATCAGACCAAAAAAATCGTCCTGGACGGTTCCCAGGACTTTTCTCAGGCCGATATTTTCTACAGTGCAGATCGGCCTGGACGATCTCACTATCGTCCCGGACGATTCTGAGAGGAAAATCCAAATCAGAGAGGAATAGTAAGGGAACGAGGTCTCACAATCTCCCCACCTTAGAAAAATGTCGTCCCGACATTTCCCTACAGGTACGAGACAAAAACAACGCAAAACAAATCGATCTAAATCCAAATCAAAACTCGTCGAAATCCATACAAACACACAATGCAATCAATCACATGTCATTCACTATGTATGCAGAAGTCATTCTATCAAACTATCAATCAAATCCTTTCACTACACTTGCTCTGATACCAACTGTGATGCCCCAGATATCAATAGTGAAAGGATTCGTCTGACATTCTGATCGAACTCCATTCCGGTTGCCTTGCTCGGACCTGAAAATATCAACCACATATAATGAGCTTACAAGCCCAGCAGGTCACCAAAGCCTACAACTGAAATCAAAGCACGGCGATGCTATCAATATGCAGGTCAATCAAGTCAAGTCAATCAATGGTCAATGAGTCTATGCAATACGGAAATCCGTCGTCAATGAAATCAATAGTCGATACAGCGGAAATCAAATCAGTAGTCAATGCAGTACGGAAATCAAATATCAATAATTACAGCGGTAAAAACATCGATAAATCAATATTCCCCAGCAATCAAATCAGTAAATGACTGGAAGCCAATGTCTATCCATCGTAGCAGTGTCTATCAATCAATACTATCAGTTCAATCAATCGTGTCGTCTAGTCAATCCGTTGTATCTATATCTTTTATCAAATCAGTCAATACTCTTGCAAATCAGTCAATCCAATTATTCAATACAATTCACTCGATGTCAATCTTCAATATTCAATGACACTACGGCTGTCTCAATCAATAGAGCACTTCCCAGTCAATTATATCTATCGATTCAAATCCCAATAAACAATCAAATCAATACGACGAAAGATCAATTGAAATCAAATCAATACAATGAAATCATCAGGTCAATAGAAATCAATACAATCAGCTCCATAAAGAAATCTATCCTACGATAAATCAAATCCATACGGCAATAATCCATTCAATCAATCAATCTATAATCGGCACGACGAATCAATGTATCAGTATATCAATAACCTATCAGGATCTGTCGTATCAATAGTATCCATATGTCAATATCATAATCCATGTCAATGTCGATGTCGGTATCTATCAATCGATACAATCTATATCAATATCGGTGTCAATATCTATGAATCAATACGCAGAATCCAAATCAATGTCGATGCCAGTACCCACGAGTCAATAACATACAATCGAAACGATAAATCCGTAAATCCATAAATCCGTCATTAAATAATCATAAATCAATTAGTACAATAAATCCAAATCAATCGATCCGTCAAATCAGTCGAGTCGAAGCAATCCACGAACTCAAATTAAATCGATCAATAAAATCAATCGGAAAAACAATACGATAAATCTCAATCTATTCTATCAATAAATCAATTACAACACGTCAAATCAATGCAGAATCAATAGTATCAATGAATCTATACAATATGTATATCCATCCATATTCATATCAATGTCAATAGTCAATAATCAATAATCAATAGTATCCATATATCAATG
Source organism: Dendrobium nobile (assembly GCA_022539455.1). NCBI lineage: Eukaryota > Viridiplantae > Streptophyta > Magnoliopsida > Asparagales > Orchidaceae > Dendrobium > Dendrobium nobile. The sequence continues at coordinate 34,647,140 of CM039725.1, forward strand.
CTCAATGTCGATGCACATCTATCAATCAGTGAAATCAATGAAATCGTACGATCAGTAAATCCAATCAAAGTTGATAAAGCAGGAATCTATAAAACAACGAATCTATAAATCAATACAGTAAACATGTAATTCAATACTATATACTGGACAAGTAAAATCAACTGGCTATGTTGCTGTTGTAGAATCCGTTGCTGTTGTAGATCCGTACGTTGGTTTCAATCAATAAGAGTCGTCACTCTTTTTGCCCGTCGGCCGCCCGTCGGCATATCTATAAAACTCCTTATGTCTCCCAATCGTTATATCAATGATCAATGGTTTAAAGGAAAGCCCGTCAGCCCACCATCCTGTACAGGTCAATAATCAATCTCCAACCAACGTTCAACCAGGTTCCACTTGTGTCCCAGTATCAATAGTCAATTAATAATCAATTCAATAATCAATCAATAATCGATACAATAATAATCGATACAATAATCAATATTTAGTCAATCAAGTACAATTATATCAATAGTCATACACATATCAATTTAATCTATCAATTCCAGAAAATTCGGAAATCTTACGAAAATCGGGCAGCGTAACGGCAGTCGGTCAAATTTACACAAAAATCCTACAAAAAGGCACAATTTCCAAATCCTTCCAAATTACAGTAGAATATCTATGACGTCAATAAAAGACTATTGTCTTATAGAAATCAAATCAAATCAAGTCATGATATTTTTATATTCGATTAAAATCGCGTAGAATCAATTCCGACCGGTAAAATCGTCGTAGAAAATACTCAAATCGTGTACAATAGTCATATCTATAACATACCAAAAGTTGTGCGGTGAAAGTTGTGTCAAATCAAAATCACGTCGAAAAGTCGACTACGAAAACACAAAACAGATCACAACTCGGTCAAAACTCAATATCTTTGAAAACAGAAATAGGGTTCGGAGTCCTTACCACGAGATCTACACTTTTCCCAACAGCAGCGTCGGACGAAAAGCGCTCTGCGGCCTCCAAAACCAGGTTTCCTCTTTTTCCTTTTCTCTTTCTCTCTCCTCAAATCAGATATTTTGATTTAAAATGATTTTCTCTCTCATCAAAACGAGCTGATTTTCTTATATCATAAAGCAGATCGGCCCGGCCGATCGCCAAATCGTCCCGGGACGATCAGACCAAAAAAATCGTCCTGGACGGTTCCCAGGACTTTTCTCAGGCCGATATTTTCTACAGTGCAGATCGGCCTGGACGATCTCACTATCGTCCCGGACGATTCTGAGAGGAAAATCCAAATCAGAGAGGAACAGTAAGGGAACGAGGTCTCACAGATAAAGTCTATGAATCATCTTTGTAAATTAGGAATCTACTGGCTTGAAAATGTGAAGGATGACGAGGAGGCTTGTATTGCCAAATTATATGACAAGAGGAGACTTACATATTTGAGCTTACATTGGAGTTGCACTTTCGAGGAACATTGATTTACATGAGAAGGAGCTTGACAACCTTTAATCACTGGACCATCCAGAGGCTAATTAGGATGCACCACGTCACTCGATACACAACGGTATACAATAATAATACATAGTAAATTGGTGACTGACACGTTTTGATTGGCCTCTAGACGGCGTACGTCCAATGACCACACGTAATAATGTTGCGTCCTATAGAGGCAAAGCTGGGAATGATACCTAAGATTTATAATATTTTTATTAGGGTTCTGATTTTTTTCTTGAAAGGGTATTGACCATTCCCATTTGGATGGATTGAATTTGAGGTGAAAGTATTTTAATTTCAATTTTCTCCTAATTTAAAATTATCAAAGTTAAAATAGTGAAAACTTATCTTTTAATTATTTTAAAATTTAACCATTCAAAATTTTTTATGAAGAATAATGTGAGGAAAAATAATAATATCTTCTAAAATAATATTTGTTTATATCTTTATATATATAATTTTATTGCATGCTTTTTTAAATTTTTTAAAAGGAAAGTATTGATTTAGTGAGCAACTTCATAATTTTTTCCTAAAAAATATGAGATGAATTAATCAAAATAATAAAAATTAAATTCTTGGGTATTTTTAAATGATTCATAAGCCGAATTTGATCAATTAATATGTCAGTTTGAAGCTTGTCTTGATTCAACTAATCAGCTTGTAAGCCAATTTATTAAAAAAATAATATAAAATAAATATTTTCATTTACTTTTTTTAACATAATATAAATATAATTAATTTTTTGGCCGGCTTCATAAATATTTGATTTTTCCGGTTAACAACTGATTTTGTTTTTAGCAAAGAAGAATCAATTTAAAAAAATAAATAAATAAAGTTGTGTGAGCTAATGATTTCTCATAAATACCCAATCAATAACTTTCACAATTTTAATTATTGTAACACAAATATATTTAAAAAAATACAGTAAAATAAAATTTGACGATTTTGTTTGAGGTAAAGTTGTTTAATTATTATATTTAAAATAATCAGTAAGGTTATATTATGAATAAACTTGTTGGAAGATACAGTTATTTGTTTTGCATTTTGTATGTTGTGAGATCACAAATAAAATTCTAAGGATTCATTTGGGACAGCTACAATTTTTGTAAAAATAATTGTAAAACTACTGTGGAAAAAATAGCTATGATAATCAAATGTTGTTGGCCAATTTTTTGTAATTCATGGTAGTAATTATCATCATCAATCATTGGGTAGAGCTTTGAAGTTTTTCAGATCTTTAACCTCTCATCAATTTCAAATCATCTTCATGTGAAGAATATAAGTCTATTTATAACACTTGTCAGGAAGGGTATTTTGTAATTTTAGCCAAAATCACCAAACATTATATCGGAAGGCTTGTGTTGATTCACTCGATCATATAATATTCTATCATTATTTAAGGGTCATACTGATATCATAATTGAGTGATATTGAGCTCATCAATACACTCATTTAATTTGATGGCAACCATGCATGATTCAAAGATCATTTAATAAATTAAATAGTTTCATAAAGTTTTCATTTATACTTCAAATACTCGATTTGGGTTAATTTGGACTATGATGATAACTGTTCAGGTGTTGATTGACTCATCTCATTGATATTGATGCCAGGTTTCAACTTTGTTGATGCCAAATAAAATTTTAAATTGAATAAAAATCCTCTCATTTCATGACCACATTTCTAGTTGAGTTAAGCCAAACATCTTATATCAATTATTTTTTAATTAGAGGTGTCAAAAAGAGTTGACGGGTTGGGTTCAAGTTCAACACAAATTTGGCTTGACCCAAATTCAATCAACTAGAAATACAACATGTCTAATAAACGGGTCAAAAAGACAAACCATAAACCCGACCCGCTAGCAACCCGAATGAGTAGAACCCGACTTGTGTATTCATTTTTGTTAAATTTTTTTATAACTTATTAAATAGAAAGTTTATAATATTTGATAAAAAATAAGAAGATTAGACCCACAAATAAAAACATTAAAAAAAAAACGATTTCGATTGGGTCATTTTCGGATCTTTTCGGATCGAAAGCGGGCTCATGGGTCAACTCTGTTCTAATATGTTTAATAAACGAGTTGAACAAACCAACTCGAATCCAACCCATTCATTAAACATGTCAACCTGAACTCAGATTTTTTTCAGAACGAATTAACGGATCAGGTCATTTATTGACCCCTCTATTTTTCATGCAAAGTTTTCATAAATCCGTGGAGTAATTGGAGTTGAACTTCCCAAAACACATGGTTAGAGGGAACAAGATTACTTATCTAGAAAACCTCCTTAAGTAGCCTACAATAGTAAAAAAATTTACATAAAAGTTCATTATTTTTATGCATCAGAACCTAAATTTTTTGTACTAAAAAAATGTTTCATAAAGCAGTAAAAAAGCTATCCCAAATGAAATCATAATCTCAATATAAAATAATTGATGATGAACATAAATAATAAGCTTTTTTTAAGTCTTTTTTTTTAATATTCCATTTTATTTGCCTATAGCCGATGTCGTAGATTATTGATTTGGAGGAAAGAAAAAAAAAATTAAATAAAGTTATCATTATTAATTTTTAAAATTTTAAAGTTTCCAATTAAATATTATTTTTTGAAGATAAAAATATTGGAAAAAAGTTATCATATATTACAGCTAAGGTTGGAAAGCTCGTTTGTTTTTATGTTGGCGGCATCTTCGCGTGCTATTTTGTTTATTCGACTCCATCTTTGTGCTTTCACCCTTTTCTTCTTTTAATAATTTAAATACTAATTTAATTATTATTTCTTGTAACAATAAGTAAAAGAGTTACAGCTCATGAGAGGATAGGTCATTTGCCAATTGGGGCCTACATTTAGCTCAATTTTTATAAAATTTGGGCCCACCTAGTTTCATACATTTTGTGGTGCAATCATACTCTAATTCAAACATATGGGCATTAAATGATTTGATCTTCAGTTAAGTGAGCACTGATTACAACCTTCCTCTTGTTGATCTCTAGCGTTGAGCACGAAAAAGAGCACAAAGTTCATTGAAAAGCCGAGCAGTTGAGATTATGCGACACGAGTTGGGTGTGATAAGTATGGTGACGAAGGCGGATGATGCAAACAAACAAGGCACATGCAAACTGGTACACGTGGGCAAGAGTTCATAGACAGGATGCTAAGCACATGTGAATAAGATGTTGGTGCACGTGTGAACTTGTTTAGGTTTCTAGGCTTCTTGATAATACTCTCAAGCATTTGAGACACCTCAATTTTTACAATAACTAAAGCTTTGTGAATATACATTCTATGAAGAGTATTCCCTAGCTAACATGAGAGACATAATTTTAATATCTTAATCATGCCTTTGGCTTTTGGTCAGTCCTATTGATGAAATGGCCCATTGGAAAACATATAGAAAAAGTGTGGGATTTGGAAGATAATGCTTAGAACCAGTAGATGCTTATGAGCGTATTTTGCCAAGGAGCTATACATTGTGCATGCTAGTGTCTTTTTACTACTAATTAAGGTAATATGAAATTTGTTTTAAATATTGAACAATTTTCATTTTGAGTTAAGATTATATGTGGCTATGCATAGATTGGCAAGGAGTTAAGATTATAAAATTTTGCAGTTATTTTAAGGTTTTATTTTTATATATGAACTTTTATTCATTTATTTATTGTTATTATTAAATTTGGATGGAAGATGTTAAAATTTGGATGACGGAGATCAAAAAGATCATAGTCGACGGACAACAGTGGTCAAAAAGACTGTTGTATGACAAAAGAGGTCAGAAAAATTGTACTCGGGTGATGATGGTTGGAAGGATCGTAGTCGACGGGCGACGGAGGCCAAAAAGACTGTTGTCATTCAATGGCCAGGTATAAATTCGGCTTTAGTTGGCGGCCAAGCAGTAGTCCGATGATAGTTGTTGGACTGGTAGAAATTTAGCATTAGTCGGTTGTTGGGCAGAAGTCCGACGATGGTCTAGCGACAGTCAGGCGACGGTGGTCAAGGAGTAGTTCGGTGGAAAGAGAACTCAAGTTTCTCTCTCTTCCTTTTTCTTCTATCCTTCGTTGTAAATCTGGCTTCAGTTGGTAGCCGGGCATAAGTCCGATTTTAGTAGACGGACAGTGAAAGTTTAGCTGCGGTCGAGGAGGAGTCGAGTTGCAAGAGAACTCTAATTTATCTCATTTTCTTCTCTTCCTTGCTTGGCCCCACATCCTCCCTCTCTCTTTCCTCTTATGGAAAGAGGGTCTATTTATAGTTTTTTGAGAGTGACATAGCCAGTAAATAGAAGGAAGATCAAGGATATGTTGGGAGTGGTCTGAATGGACGGTCGATATTGCTCCCCTTGCTAGTGGATTGTTTACTGGTCATTTGAAAGATTCATGATTTCATAATTTGACAATCTTAGGTTCGTCGGATTCGTCTCATCGAGCCGCTTGATTCGACCATAAGCATGTCACGTTTAAATGTCGTTTGGTCATCCAATTTGTGGTTTGAACTTTCCAACAACGCTTCAAGTTCGATTTGGACCCATTTTGGCTTGGATTGAGTTGAATTTGGTGTTGTCGGGTTTGAATTTTTAAGACGTTGAGTTTGACTAAAAGTTAGCTGAAATCGAAGTTCATATGGTCCCAAATTTAATTTTGGAAGTTTCCAACTTGATTTTGCCTCGAGATTCGTGCCGGATCAAGCTCGAGATTCATGTCGGACCAAGAGGATGATTATATATATATATATATATATATATATATATATTATATATATATATATATATATATATATATATATATATATATATATATATATAGCTGGATTGGAAGATTTAAACTTTTTTTTATTACTTATGGTCCGTGATTTAATTTGGAAAGTTTTCACCTTGATTTTGCCTCGAGATTCATGCCTGATCAAGATAATGTATGGGTTGGAAGACTTCAACTTTTTTTTTTAATTACTTAAATTTTATCCAACAATTAAAATAATATTTAATAAATTATGCTAATTTTTATTAAATATATGATTATAATGATGTTATATATATGTTTAAATTGTTAGTTTCAATAATTAGTTAGGTTTTATTTAATCTAGGTATCGACTTGAACTTGAAAAAAAATTTATAAATATGATTGAATAAGATTTAAAATTCGTGTAATATTTGAACTTAAAATGGATTCAAATGGCTATAATAGTAAATGAGCATATTTTGAGTGAGCTTTGTTGCTTGACCATGTTTGACTGTTTTGAAATTTTATTCCTTAGAGTTTGGCTCAAGTTCAAAAGTGTTTGTGAATAGCATGTTCTTATTCAATTTATTTGTTTTTGTCATAATAATCAATGATCTTCGATTTATCCTTCTTTGTTCTTATTTGTTATTGCTAATTTAATTTATTAATCTTATATGCTTTTATTCGATTTATTTGTTATAAAGAATATTAAATTTCAAAAGCTTTAAATAACTCATAAAAAGAGGAAATTTTTATAAGTGATAATAATCAATTAAGCTCAAAATTTAACAACTAATAATTTAATATCTTATATTATAAATAAAATATTCATTTTTAATAATAACCTTCAATAAGCAAATTAATAGCTGCAATTTTTTGTCTAGGAATTGAAAAATTAGCAATATAATTAATTTAAATAAGATAAAATATAAAAAATTTCAGCCAAATTAGAAACTTAAAAAATATCTCAAGAACGGAAAGTTATCAATAAGAAAAAAAATCGAAGAGTTGAATTGTTTTAACTTGTAAATACTCAAAATCTTGAATTTAACGACATATATAATGAAATATTAAAAGAAGATCGAATAGATTTATATATAAATGGACCACCAAATGATACAAAAGAGAGAGTAAATCGATCAAGTGATACAAAATGGTTCATGCTGAGATTGCATTCTTCACACTTCATATATATACAAACAGATAAGATAAGAAGAAGTTTGCAGCTTATGTATTTTGAAATTTTCATTAAAGTATTTGGACCTATTATCATCAACGAATACGGATATCGGGAATGTGAGCAATCTTGTGGCGATCGGAGCCTCCATCCTTTCGATAGCGCTCCTTTAACTCTGGATGACATCCCCATATTGTTAGACGTTTCAAAGAGGGAGGAAGGTTCGGTAATTCCCGAAGCATAGGAACGTCATATAACTCCGTCTCATTTGGAAATGAAATCACCTTCATTCTCAGAAGATGTATAAATTTAACGATATGTATAACAAAATATGAAAAGATGAATATATTTATATATAAAGGGACCACAAAGTGATACATAAATAAAATTGAGTGATACATCACATTGCATTCTTCACATTTCATATTAAACAAATAAGATAAAGAAAGAAGTTTGCTTATGTATCAATAACGATCAATATCGATATGAGGAATGTGAGCAATCTTGTGCCAATCGGAACCTCCATCCTCTCGATAGCGCTTATGTAACTTTGGATGACATCTCCGAATAATTAGACGTTTCAAAGAGGGAGAAAGGTTCGGTAATTCCCGAAGCCTAGGAACATCATCAATAGACAGTTCAATTAAGCAAGGAAAGAAACATCCATCTTCAGCAGCTACTCCTGCCTCAAACCAATCCTCTAATGCTTCTAAGTAGGTAATATGTAACACTTCTAGCGATGGAAAGGTACGGTATTTATCATTCCCATTATATTTACTTACGAGCCATTTTACTTTCGGCATGTACATAAGTCTCAGTGACTTGAGGAAGGGAAGTTGCCCAAAAGGTGGAAGAGTTTCCCACTCCAAGCAGTATGTCAATATGATTTGCTCTAGATTGGAGATAAGATTGACGTTGTTCATCCATATAGCAGACCTTGCACCCTTGTATCTATATATCTCCAGATCCCTTAGACATTTTGGTGGCTGAAGGTTGTCGAGCACTTTCTCATATAAATTGATGTTCCTCAAACCAGTGTTATTCCACTCTAAGGTTAAATTTGTGAGCCTCCTCTTTTCACATAATTTGGCGCTACAAGCCTCCTCGGCATCCTTAACATTTTCAAGGTTGTAGATTCCTAAAATGCGAAGATCATTCATATTCTCCAGCTCCCCAATTCTATAACCACTCACATCTCTAACAACAAAGTTATTCAGTTATGTAGGATACTTTAGCTTCCCAATCCCACATATCGATGAAATACAATTATTGTCCATGTAACGCAAGTTAGAAAGGTTATTAATGTCACTTGGTAAAAAATCAACATCATTATGTGGCACATCACAGATTAAGTATTGCAAGTGATAGAGATTACTTAGAGATCTTGGCCGCATAGTCAAATAATAACCTGAAATATTTAAGTATCGAAGATGCATCAAATTTCCAATCTCCTCAGGTATTATTTCCAAGTCCGCCTCTGGAGACAGTAAGTATAATAAGCGCAGGCTTCGCGATGCTTTGAACATTTCAATAAGTGCACTGCAAATATCCTGATTAGAATCTTCATAGAACAAGAAAAGAGAGCGCAAATGTTTAAACTTCTCAATCTTTTTTAAGATGTTTGGATTTGTAGTTCGAACAAACAAGTGTCGAAGAGTCTCAGGAATTTTGAGAGATGACACTTCATCATCCACAAGTTTACTGCATACTTGTGCAAAAAATTTAGATGCTGACTCATGTATAAAATCATGCATCTTGTAGTCATCTCCGACCTCGTCAAATAAAGCTTTTTTGACTAAAACATCAAAATACCTTCCTCCGATATCCTCCATTGTCTCTCTTTGACTAGAAGATGGCTGAATGAAACCCAATGCAATCCACATTCGGACTAAATCATCTTTATCATACGGATGATCTTCTGGGAACATACAACAAAATGCAAAACAATTTCGTAGATGATTTGGGAGAACTATATAGCTCAGTCTTAAGATGGAATGGATAGAATTCTGATCCAATAAATTGCTTTCTAGAATAGTCCTCCAATGCCTTTCATCCAAGTGGTCATTCAGAACACCACCAATGACCTTAGCTGCCAACGGAGATCTTGAAAGCTTTTTAACTATCTCTCCAGCAATGGCTCTTAATTTTTTATGATCATCATCAGAGGGGTTCTCTACACCAGCAAATGCATGAGAGTTGAGGAGCTGCAAACACTCATCTTCCTCTAGGCCCTCTAATTTAACTATTTCCTTCTTCTTTTTAATTACCTTTGCAAACATCAGTGGAACTGAGTCCGTTCGAGTTGTTATCAGAATCTTACTACCAAAACACCAGAAGCTAGAGGAGCGAGCACATCCTCCCATTTGCTTTTATCCTTCTCCTCATCCTCCTCCCAAATATCATCCAGCACAAGTAAGAACTTTTTGGACATCACCTCCTCCTCGAGACTATTTTGAAGTGCATCAAGTGTGTCACAACGAGGCCTCTCCTTCTTCAGAGATTCCAACATATCTGCAACGACTTTTTTCACATCAAAGTTGTTGGAAACACAAACCCACATTTTAAGATCAAATTCTTTTGTAATTTCATCTTTATAAACATGTTGCAAGAGAGTTGTCTTCCCCATACCACCATGGCCAACTATAAATAGAAGAGAAATATTTCCGTGAAAATCAGATCCCCGAGGCTCATTTGATGGATTCCTCAGCCACTCCATAACAAGCACCTTCTCCTTGCCTCGACCGATGAGATCATTTTTAGGCAAGGATCCCGTTTCACGAGCTCCGTGCAGCTCAAGCTGCTGCTTCTGAAGCTCCTTATTTGCGTGTTTTACAAGATGAAGGAAAGTATCAATACCAGTTGTTGAAACTTTATGAAGTTTCTGCACAGCCTCCTCCAGTCGCTTCAAGGTGGGGTCAATTTTGAGAGCACGTTTGCCAATTTTGACAAGTCTTTTCTTCATGGATTTCATGATGGAACGCACCCTTCTCAGCTTCTTGTTTTTGGTCACCTGTTTTTCAAGTTCCATGTACTCCAGCTCATCCAACACGTCATCCGCATCATCCATGGCATCTCGGAGCTGCCATAGCCATTTGTTAAGAGCCGGATATTCTTCTGTGATCTGCTCTTGGCTGGAAGCAAAGTGGACGACAGCTTGGATCTGGGGTAGATTCTCTTGCAGCTTTACCAGCTCCTCCTTCATGCCTGTCTGCCATCTCACTTGATCTTTCAGGTAACGGAAGCCAGCGCTGATGAGCTTCTCTATGATTGGATCAAGAAACATATCCGCCATGGCAATCGTCGACGATCGATGTAGAGCAAAGCAACTGAAGAGTAAGAAAAAAAAGGAGATTGGAAGAGATGCAGATTAGATAGTCTACCGGCTCAAGACGATATCCTGCTGATTAAGATAAGGGAAATCCTTACATCCTTCATCTCAACCGTTCCATTGAAATCCAACAGCGTAGCGGAGACGTCAACGGCCCAAAGGAATTCCAGCTGGAAATGGGCAAATGTGGTCCTCGCACACTAAAGTTTCGTTTGGACAGTTATTTATTTTTTTATTTTTTGAAATATTTGTACAGTTTTTTACTGCTTCCTATCTAAAGCACTTTTTTAGTGAAAAAAATTCATTTTAAAACATTCTTATACTGACAAAATTATTTTAAAAAATAATAAAAAAGCTTAATCAAATATAGTCTAAGCTCTCGGATAATTATTAGTTAACTACTTTTTTAAGTATTGATATATCATCAAAAAATTATCTTGATCGGGCACAAATCTTGAGGCAAAATAAGGCTGGAAGCTTCAAAATTTAAATGATTGACATCAAATTCAACTCAATCTGAGTTCAAATGCGTCTAAATCAAAGACATGAATCGTTGTTGGAATGTTAAAAGCACAATTTGAATTACCAAACGGTTTCCAAACATGACATGGTTATAGTTGAATCGAGCGGCTCGACGAAACGAATCCAACGAGCTTAAGATCACCGAATTTCGATATCATTATGAGCTTCAAATGTTTGACAAACGGTCCATGATCAAAGGATTCGATATCGACCATCCATCCAAACCACTCTCCATTTTCCTTTGCTCATCTTCCTATTTACAGGTCATGTCATCCTAAAAAATATATAAATATCCCCTCATCGCTTTTAAAAGGGGACCCCAAGCAAGAAGAAGAAGAAGGAGAGAAGAGAAGAAGGGAAGGAGGAAAGAAACTCGTTCTCGATCACCGCCGGAGTTCCTCCCGACATTCAAGTGACGCCGTAGTTCCGCCCGACATTCAAGTGACGTTGGAGTTCCGCCCGCCTTTCAAGTGACGTCGGAGTTCCGTCCGACTACCAAGTGACGTCGGAGTTCCGTCCGACCTCCAAGAGTTAATTATTGTAATTTGATCGTCCTAAATTTTAAGGACGAATAAACCTCTTGTAACTCAAGTAAGCACTAGTGGAATTCTTTCAACTGAGCGGAACCACATGATTTTTCCCTTTCCAGGACTTTTCACGTAAAAATCTTGATGTTTTATTTCTCATCTGTTTGTGTGCTGGATATCCGTACAATGCTGAGACGAAAATAATTAAAGTTATTAACTAATTAATACTAGTAATAAGATTAGTTTAAACTACAGTAGTAATTAGTACCAACTAAAAGAAATGAAATTATGAGATAGCTTACTACTCTAAGAAGGTCTTGATCGGCTAAAGGATTTGAGTATAGGGAGATGTGGAGTTTAACTGCAGTAGAGACTTTGCCTTATTATTACAGTGGATCGTATGTTAACAGGTTAGAAAGGCTTTTGAGCGTGTATGTATCCTCATTCATAAAAATAAATAAAGAGAAAAAAGTGAATCAGTGAGCAGATGAATTAAAGGCTTATTTTTTTCTTTATTTTTTAATTCATTGTTCTTATGCCTCCTATTTGTTTACATAAATTCAAGTAACTCCAAAGAAGAGTATGTTGATTCTTGCATTTATACAATAATATTGATATATCATTAATTATAAGAGCGACGAGCTATTGTAATAGAAATCAGGAGACTCAATTTGGTTTGATTCCTTTGTTAGTTAATTGCTCATCTATTGAACGTTAATGCTTTCCATATTTTTTGTTTTGTCCTCTTTTACAAAAAAATTTGCTCCAATTTAAAAATTCAACTTCTTTTAAACATGTCAATTTTATATTTGAACTTTAATTTAGAGTCTATTTTTTATTTTCTATAACCTTTCTTAATTTCTAAAATGTTGAATTTCTTCTTAAACAAAGTTTTTTACAATATACTCTGCAAAAACATCTCATTTCTCATTTATATATCCTCATATTTTTGATAATTTAATAATTTTTTTATTAATTTTATTTTTATTCGTCCTTGTATTAATTACTATATGAGAAAATTGAAGAACTTCAAAAAAAAGCAATGGCCAAATCCTCAACTATTAATGAGATTAGTTCTTAAACAAATTTTGTCTGGTTGTTGCTAACTTTTAGTCATTCTCATTATGGTCATTGATTATTACTTGGATGATAAATTTATGCTCCTGTAGGTAATGCTATATTATAAGCTTATTTTTAATTTGTTGAGTCACTAATTCAGTTATCTGATGGATAATATATTGATGTCAATAAATCTATCAATTAGAAACCACTTACATTACACATAAGCCTATTTTTTAATTTTTCATCCAACTATAATGAGTATATTTCAAGAATAATAAATCTATCAATTAGATAAGAACAAATTTTTCTTTAAGGAATATTCAAAAAAATTGAAGAATGAACACAACCTAACCCACTCCAATTTTAAGTAGAGAATCATAAAGAGAAATACACACGTGTTTTAATTCACTTGATCAAACCAATTCCTTGTCAATAACATCTAAACCAAACAGTCAAGATATAATTCAATTGGAAGATAAATAATATTTATTTCCACTAAATTCCTCCAATAAAAACACAACCAAAATAGAGGCATTCACAAAAGGAGATGAGAATTACATGAAAAAGAGAATAAGAATAAGGAGCTGAACATGAAGGAGTTGGAGACTTGTGGGTGTTAGTGAGCTTCTATCAACTCAAAACTAAATGAACAAATTTTTTTTAATGAGCTTTGTTCATTTTCAAATAATTTATTATCAAATAAAATACAAATTAAACATGAACAATAAGGGTTGCTAAAATCAAAATTTTAGAATAGATTTAGTGGACTTTCAATCATAAAATATACAAGTAAAAGTAAACTAAATATTTAATTGCTTTCATTTATTTATGTAAGAAAATTATGATTAATTATGTGCATATTTATGTGTATCAAGTGTTTATTGAGCTTATCAAGCTGAACATAGTTAAGTTGGTCATTGTTCTTGTTTTGCTCATTAGGTAATAGCGTTGAAAAATCTTGTTTAAGATTTAATCATTTAATGAATGAGTTTATCATGTATAATTATTGAGCTGAACATAAGCTTCTTGTGAGCATCAAATTTGTTTGACACTCCTATTTCATGCTTAAAGCTCACATTTATCAACTAAAACCTGTTGAATTGAGTAGAGTTTGATCAAACAAGTCTAGCATGAGCTTGCACTTATCTTAATTGAGTTCAACAAATGTGTTCCCTTTCTTTCAGGCTTCTGATGTGCGACAATGAGTTCAAGTGATTGTATATATCCAAAGATCTTATTACATTGCTTAATGATGTTGAGAGAAATCCATAAAGAATATTTTATCTATTATAGGTTATTTGTCAGATCATTCCTCGATGACGTTAACTTGTGTGGAAGAGGTTAAGAGAATTCATCAAGGATGTATGACCTATTGGAGGTTGTGTGTTAGAGCATCACTCAATGACATTAAACTGTATGAAAGAGGTCAAGAGAATCCACCAAAGATGTATGCTCTATCTGAGGTTGTTTATTAGAGCGTTGCTTGATGACATTAATATTTGTGGAAGAGGTCGAGAGAATTCACCAAGTATGTATGACCTGTCAGAGCATTGCTTAATATAATAACTAATGTGGAAGAGATTGGATTGAATCCCCTTAGAATTGATCATCTAATGATTGAGATAATTAAACTAAAGATTGTGTATTTATCAAATCAAGAATTCCAAGTTTTGATTGACATCCTCTTAGGACGTTTAGCCTATCTGAGGTTATGTGTCAGAGCGCTGCTCGATGATGATAATCTATGTGGAAGAGGTCAAATTGAATTCTCTTAGGATCGATTATGCCTTGATTGGCAGGGGATGAAAGCCGTGTGTATCCCGAATCAAAGGTGAAAAATGATATATCTTTAGATTGTTACTGCCTTTCGAGGTCGATATTAAGACCTTGCCCAAGTAGTAGAACTCCAACGAGAGGTTGTATAAAGCTTGTAATTTATTAGAAGCATTCTTTCATTTGCTTGAAGTTTTATGAAAAATACTTTCCCAATATATCGTCTTAGATGTTAAAAGTGTTGGAGGAATATTCTTGACCACGGTTGCAGTCAAGGTTTCCCCCCAGTACAAATTTGATTCTCATAAAATCGATGCAGTGATAATTAATGTCAAGATGTTCATATGAATAATCTTTATACATTAGAACAATAGCCCCCCCCCCCCCCATCAAGAACGACGTTCCACATATGGCACCAAATTGTTGCGTCTTGAATATTTTCTAATAGAGAAATATAAAAGTTAACATATTAGCTTTGTACGAAGATCCATCACACAATCAGATAAAAGAGAGGGTGTAGCATTTATAAGAGACACCAAAGTTTTTACATGAAAACCGAGGAAAACAAAGGGGCCTGGACTAGTATGAATGAATCCACTAGTACTTGTAGTCAATTACAAATGAAGCCCTTCCTTAGGAGGAAGACCTTGGCTTCATGCTATAATTATACATCATATAGAGTGTATTACATGATGGGAATTGAAAAAATTAGTATAGATATGTTTGTTTAGTTTATAGGACCATAGTTAGCAAACGACATAGGTTGAAAAGACCGTATTTAAGTGATGGTGGTCAAAAGGACCTTAGTCGGTGGGCGTACAGATCAAAAAGACCGTATTCAAGTGATGGTGGTCAAAAGAACAGAAAAGTCATGACTGTACAAAAATCAAAAGTACAAAATAATACCTAAACCGATCAGACTCTGAAATCGATTCCTGGACTTCCTTCCCTTTCCCAGACCTGAAAACCACCAGAAAACAAGAGTGAGCAAAGCGACAAACCTCCAATCAAAACTCTCAGAATCCAAAACCAAACACATCAGACCAAAATCCAATCAGAAATCGGAACAGAATAGTATCTCGAATCAGAACAGAATCAAATCAGAACTTATACAGACATATATCAAATCAGAATCAGAGTCGTACAGATCAGATCAAATCAGAATACAAATCAGAACAGATTAAATCAACAGAGTCAGAATCGTACAGAAATCAGAACAGAATCAGACAAATATCAAAATCGTGCAGATCAGAACGAAACAGATCAAATCAGAACAGATACAGAATGATATCAAATCAGAACAGAACTGAACGGAACAGATATCAAATCAGACAGAAACGGAACAGATCAGACAGAACTGTACGGAAACAGAAGTCATCTCAAATCAGATAGCAGATATCAGATATATAATTAATAGCTAAACTAAACTAAACAGAATCACTACGGATTCTGACCCTTATGTCTCCCTTGTGCTCACGGCACCAGAAATTCTCTGAGTAATTAATAGCTAAGTGTGCTCACGGCACCAGAACAACAGAATTCATCGGATCCGGAACAGAACAGATATTTCTCCAACTTGAGCTCATCTAAGATTTCCCCAGACACTAACTGAATCTTATAGGATCCAGGCCCATTATAACTCCCTTTTTACACTACAGGAAAAATGGCAAAAACCGGCGGTTTTCACCAGCGGTTTATAGACCGTCGGTATTACCGACGGCTATGCCGGCAGTTACGCCGTCGGATTCTAACGACGGTCAAATCGGCGGCTTAGCTACGATACACCGTCGGTATTACCGACGGTCTATAAACCGCCGGTAAACCGCCGGATATCAACATTAACCGGCGGTTGTCCGGCGGTCCAAACCGCCGGTGATAAGTGATTTTGTTCCGGCAGTCTAGACCGCCGGAAAACCGCCGGTAAAAGCCCTAATACGAGCCCCCTCGCCCCGCTCATTTCATTTTCACTCTTTCCTTCTCTCTCTCGGTCGCTCGCTCTATCGTCTCCTCCGCTCGTCCGATCAGCCCCCGACGAAGGAACTCCGACCGCCGACCCCATTCCGACCGCCGCCGACCCAATTCCGCCTCGTCGCCTCTCCATTCGCACAAACCGAGAGCCACCAACCCTCATTCGTTTGCAAGGTGAACTCTCCACATTCTTCTCTCTTCCTCTTCTTCAATGTTCTTCATATAATCACTTCTCAAATCTTCTTATTCTTCTCAAATAATCATCTCATTTGGTTCAGGTTTCTTAAAGGAATAAGAACATAGATTGTTTTGCTTTATGCTTCTTAAATCAGTTAACATTTCTTGAGATTGGAAAAGTGGATTTCTCTATTTCATTTTTATTCAAATAAATAAGATGATACAAATTCTTAAACTCCAATTTTTGATTCAAAATGTATAGGGTAGTTTGGATTATTTTGTTCTCTTTTTGCTTCTCTTGGAAGAGAACCTTTATACAATAGAATTTGGTCTTTGATGTAAGTTTTTGTTGAATTATGAATATAACTGCATCGTTTTTTCTTAAAAAAAAAAGGTTGTTTGAGATATTGTTTGCTAAAGAATTGTCTTTTCATTTATCTTAAAAATAAAAAGATATGGTTTACATAAAGCCTTATTTTCTAAATATAATAGAGTTATGCCCATTTGAATCTCTTTCGTAAGATCTGGAGGAAATTTTTGGTTTATACTTTCTGTTATGAATGGGATATAAGTGATAAATGGTGAAGTTGTCTTTATTGTTTTTCATTTACAAAATTGAAATATAGAGAGAATTTTTCATACTCTTCATCGAGAACAGGAATTCGGTTCAAGTATGAAATTCATTGGAAATTATGCATATCCTTCGTGATTAAATTTGAGAATGTATGTTTCAAATGCTAGTTTATATGCTTTACATTGGTAATTTAATGAGTCTTTGAAAAGAGTAGGATGGCATCAATTGTTATTTCTCATATTTATTATTAGAAGGGTTTATGGGAACTTGTATATTACAATGACATTTTTTTAGTATAGAAGCTTAAGTTTATTTTGAGAGGTGAATTGTGCGTTGATTTGTGTAGAAGGTAAAGAGTAAAAAAGTAAAGTACTTAATTTTGTAGAAAGTGTATAATTTTGAATTTTAGAACTTGTGTGTTTTGAAAGGTGAAAAAGTGAAAGGATGAGTTTGAGAAATGAACTTGGGTGATTTGAATAATGAGAAGTATGTATCTTAAAAGTGATGAGCATATGCTTCGAAAGATGATTGTGTGAGCTTTGGAATGTGTAAAGTGTATGAATTTTGAAAAGGTAAATTGTATGTATGCTTAAAAAAAAAAAGTGTATGAAAAGTTTTTGTGAGAAGCTTGTGTTTGAAAAGTGGAATTGTAAAGTTTGTATAATTTTAGGAGTTGAGAAATGTAAATTGTGTGTTAGAAAAGGAAGAAGCGTATGTCTATAAAGTGACTTGTGTGTATGTTGTTGGAAAGTAACTTATATGTGTTTTAGAAAATGGTGATGTGGAATTTGTATGTGTTTGAACTAGTGTGTGCTTTGGAAAGTGGAAAGCATACCCAATGTTTAGATAAAATTATCCTTTGAAAATTTTGTTTTGAGATGGCCTTATTAAAATTCGATTGCTTTGAGATGGTGAACATATAACAGATTATTTATGCCTCCAACATGTAGGGTACGTTTACTTCAACGTGCAAATGACTATTCAAGAAGAGAGATATTGGATGTATAACAGATTGTTGCCGGGTCGAAAAGGATTGACAGTTGAATTTATACAGGGAGTTGAAACTTTCATTCAAGTTGCATCTCAACTGCCTTCCTTTCAGCTTGATAAAATGTTTAGATGTCCGTGTTCGAAGCATAAAAATCTAGCATTCCTAAAGCCCGATGATGTGAAGCTTGATTTATATCGTAGGGGATTTCTTCCAAACTATTGGATTTGGACATCACATGGCGAGTACGAGCCACATAGAGATGCTTATGCTGGTTCATCTACAGCTTATGAAACATTTGATGAAGATCAAATGAGTAGACCCTATGAAGACCTTATTTTTGATGTAGCAGGTCATAATTTAAGGTCTAATATGGAAGAGCCACCAAATGCAGAGACACAAAAATTCTTTGAGTTATTACATTCAGCTCAAAAACCAATTTGGGAAGGTTGCAGTACGCATTCGGAATTATCCATTGCAGTGAGGATGCTAAGTATTAAAACTGAGTATAATATTCCCCGTGAGTGTTTTAATGACGTTATTGGTCTTATGAAGGAAACTAATCCGGCTGACAATATAATTCCCTCAGACTTGTACCGAACAAAAAAATTAGTATCCAAGCTGGGTCTCACTACTACAAAGATTGATTGTTGTATCAATGGATGTATGTTATACTATAAGGATGATGCAGCAGAAGTTATTTGTCGCAGCTGCAATGCTCCTCGTTTTAAGCAGAACTCGGGAAAACAACGTCGTCCAAAGAAAGATGTGTCATATTCCCATTTGTTTTATTTACCAATCATTCCAAGACTTCAGCGGCTCTATGCATCAATGAGTTCAGCAGGCCATATGAGATGGCATAAGGAGAAAATAGCAAAAAGTGATGTTCTTTCTCATCCATCAGATGCTGAAGCGTGGAAACATTTTGATCGAGTGCATCCTTCATTTGCTGCTGAACCCCGCAACATAAGATTGGGATTATGTACTGATGGTTTTACTCCTTATAGTCAAACAGCTACACCGTATTCTTGCTGGCCAGTTATATTAACACCATACAACCTGCCACCAGAGATGTGTATGACTACTCCGTTCATGTTCTTAACTCTGATTATACCTGGACCACATAATCCGAAGGCAAAGATTGATATCTATTTGCAACCATTAATTGATGACCTCAAATTATTATGGGAAGAAGGAGTGCTCACATATGACATATCAATAAAATAAAATTTTCTCCTTCGAGCTGCTTTGCTGTGGACTATCGGTGATTTTCCAGCTTATGGTATGTTGTCTGGTTGGAGCATAGCAGGGAAATTAGCATGTCCTTACTACATGGAGAACAGTAAAGCTTTCACATTAAAACATGGAGGGAAAAATACTTGGTTTGATTGTCATCGTATGTTTCTAAATGCTAATCATCAGTTCCGAAGAAATAAAAAAGCATTTGTTAAAAACAGAATTGAGCGATCACCTCCTCCACCCAGATTAAGTGGTGATGAGATACTACAGAGACTTTCCAACATTCCAACAATTATTGATTATCCAATGCTATCAGAATCTAAATTTCCGGTTATGGTGTTCAACATAATTGGATTAAAAAAAGTATTTTCTGGACATTACCTTATTGGAGAACTAATTTGATAAGACATAACTTGGATGTTATGCACATTGAGAAGAACTTTCTGGATAATATTTTTAATACAATTATGGATGTTAAAGGCAAGAGTAAAGATAATGTCAAAGCAAGGATGGACATTAAAGAGTTTTGTCGGCGAAAAAATTTGGAGTTGGTAACAACAACTGACGGTAAACTAATGAAGCCCAAAGCTCCTTACTCTTTCACGTTAGAGCAAAAAAGAATGATATGTCAGTGGTTTAAAGGTTTAAAAATGCCGGATGGTTATGGATCAAATATAAGCCGATGTGTTGACTTGAAATCTGCAAGGTTATTTGGACTCAAAAGTCATGATTGTCACATAATTATGGAGGTTCTTCTTCCGATCATAGTCAGTATGTTACCCGATTACATATCAAATCTGTTGATTGAGCTTAGCATTTTCTTTAAAGATTTATGTTCATCTAAACTAAGTGAAAATACTTTACGGAGGTACGAGGATAACATACCAATCATCCTATGCAAGTTAGAGAAGATATTTCCCCCGGGTTTTTTTGATTCTATGGAACATCTTCCAGTCCATCTACCTTACGAAGCTAGAGTTGGTGGACCTGTACAATATCGTTGGATGTATCCTTTCGAAAGGTAAATGTGTTAAGATTTTTATTAATTACTCAATATTTTTGAATCAGTTAAGATAACATATTTTTATTTGATTAATAGATATCTGAACAAGTTGAAGAAATATGTTAAGAATAAAGTACGACCAGAAGGATCGATATGTGAAGCATATTTATCTCAAGAAACAACTCACTTTTGCTCCTACTATTTCGAGCACATGTAAGGAGTACAAGAACAAAAATGAGTCGTAACATGGACTTCGATGTAGAAGAACAATCACATGCTACACTAACAGTATTTAGAAGGCAAGGAAAGCCTAGTGGCAAATGTGTTGAAAGATATCTCAACGATTTAGAAATAAATACAGCGAATTTGTATGTACTACTGAACTGTGAAGAAGTTGAGCCAATATTAGAGTAAGTTCTAACATAATGTTAATAATAAATTAGTAATGTTTATTTAAAATACTTATGTATTATTTGTCACCAGGTATTTCGTAAGCAATTTGCCTTTGACAGATTCAAGGGAAATTGAGCAAGCTGTTGCAAATGAATTTCCAACTTGGTTCAGATCATATGTGAGTACATTTTTTTTATAAATTTAAATCTTATTTATTATCAAAAATACTAAAATTTGAAAATATTTTTAGGTACAAAATCCTGATAACAAATGTTTCGATAAAGGTTTGCAAGCATTAGCATGGGGTCCAATGCGAAAAGTAAAAACTTGGCCAATATATATAGTGAATGGGTTCAGATTTCATACCAAATCGTGGAGTGAAGGAAGAAAAACTGAAAATTGTGGAGTATGTGTTAGAGGAAACACTCATGAAGAAGATGAGTGTGATTATTATGGTATTTTGAATGAGGTCCTTAACTTGGAATACCCAGGCTTAGATGAGAACTTTGTATGCTTATTTAACTGTCAGTGGTATGATCCAGTACAAAATAGAGGCACAAGGGTTCATCCTGTGTATGGTTTAGTAGATGTTAAACATAGTAGAAGATACGGAAAGTTTGATCCATTTGTGTTAGCAAGCCAAGCTATTCAAGTTTATTTCAGCAAATATCCAGTGGTCGCAGAGACAAACAAGATTGGCTAGCTGTCATAAAAACAAAAGCACGGAGAATAATTGATCAACAATACATTGTAGCAACTGCACATCAAGAGGATGAGATGTCAAGTTATATGCCTGTTGAAATGGAGGATATGCCAACTACAACCTCTACTATTGAAATGGAGTTAGAAGATGTCAATAGTTCAACTAGTTCAGAAGAAGAAGAGAACCATGATGAAAGTGAAGATACTCTTGAGAGTGATGAAAATAGTTTTGATGATTCTGATTAGTTTCTGTAATTTAGAATTGTAGAATTTAAATGTTTTGTAATTTTTATTACTGCTTAGTAATGATATTATATTTTGCCACCTTGTCTTTTATTAACTGCTTCATTAACTGCTTTATTAACTACTTCTTGTAATTCATTACCTGCTTCATTAACTGCTTCATTAACTGCTTTATTAACTGCTTTATTAACAATTTTATTAACTGTTTCTCAATTATTTTTTTTTAATATTGCAGATGGCTTCAGGCGACGATCCTCCTCGTAAATTATTTGCCTCAAAGTTCCGCTGGAAGAAGATTACGACTAGCAGAGTACCCACACAGACTGAGGTAGGTGAGGGGCCTTCAGTTGCACCAGATCTACCTACACCACCACCGCCACCACCTGCCAGGAGCCAGCAGCCTTCACCAGAGCAGGGTTAGGGACAGTTAGATCCACCTCTTGTTGTACCTCCATACTTCCCTGGACACTTCCCTCCCAGCTCGACGAGTCCTCGCTTCCCCTCTCCAGATCAGACACATGCTTCTCCATTCTATCCATATTACCCCCCACCATCATCACAGGCTGCTGGTCCATCCACTGATCCTCACCCTCCTTACCCTTACCCATATTACTACCCCTATCCGGTGCAGCATGAACAGGGTGGACCATCACGACCACCAGAGGTTGGCGCTACCGATCCTGTAATAGCAACAGATAAGCGTCAATACATCGAGCCTGACGGCGATAAGTAAGTTCAATTTAAGTTATTCAGTTGTTTTTATTTTGATATATTACATGTTATTGATAAACAAAGTCACTTGCAGCTTCAATCCTTCAAGGCCACCTATACATATGATCCGGGATATAATAAAGAATAAGTATGATGCTCCTTACTTATCCTGGAAGAAGATCCCAAAGCCAGTTAGAGATATGTGGTTTGGAGAATTTCAGGTATGTTTTTTTTGGTATGATTTCAAATATATGATTTAATTTGTACTAATCTTTTTGATATTGCCTAAATTTATACAGAAAGAATTTAGGTGGTTGCCTGAGTACAGCACGAGGATCAGATCAAATTTTGAGAGGAGAGGAGCAACCCGTCTCAGAGACATGTTCACGAACATTAGAAAGTCCGGGCAGCGGCCTAATTGGATTGGAGAGGGCGTTTGGGCAGATTTGAGTAGTGCTTGGGCTACCCCGGAGTTTATAAAAATGAGAGAGCAGAATAAACAGAACAGAGCCTCTGACTGCGGCGGTTTAGGAAGCTCTCTTCATACTGGTGGATCTGTACCTCATACAGAACATAGGCGACGACTGGTAAGTGTTTTGAATTGGTTTATTACATATATTTATGTTAGTATAACTAAGCATCAAATTTTCAGAAAGAGCACCTGGGTTGGAAGCCAACACCATTGGAGCTGCATACAAGAACTCATCAACATCAAGCTGACCAGCAGTGGGTTGATGAGAAATCTAAGAAGGCTCATGTGAGTAAAATTTTTTGGATTTTTAGAATAAATTTTTTTTGGATTTTTAGAATAAAAATTTATTTTAATAAAACTATTTGTAACTTGCAGGATGATTTCTTACGAGTTAGAGAAAGTAGGCAGTCCACTGGCGAGGGATCATCTTCTGGATCGGCCCATACTTCTGAGTATCAGACATGGTCAGAAGTTGTTGGTGGAAGACAGAGGGGGAGGGTATATGGCATGGGTTCACAAGCTTTTGCTATTGAGGGCAGTTCATACACCTCTGTATTCCATGATCCAAGTGGAGCTGAAGAATCTGTAAGTGAGAGGGTTGCAGCACTTACTAGAGAGATTGAAGAGATGAAAAAGGTTCAAGCTAGAGAGATTGAAGAAATGAGGAAGGCTCAGAATGAAATGCAAGCAGAGTTGCAATCCTACAGAGCTGAAAAACAAAGGAAGAAGGACCAACAGGAGCAGCCATCTGCAGACAGTGAGGATACCGATGATGATTAGATGTTTATTATGTTTGATGAATGTATTAATTAGAACTTGTGAACTTCTGAACTGGTGATTGTAGCATTATCATGAACTATCTTGTGAATTTGTGATTGTAATGTTGTGATGAATTTTTGATTTTGTTTGTATTTTCTGGTTGTGATGAATATAGCAGCGTGTTGTCCAACATATATATGTTTTTTCTGCAGGTTTAGACTTTAGGGTGAACCTCCCTCAAATAGAGGGGATGCTGTCAATTTTTTTTTTCAGGTGCTACAGGTTTCCGACGGCTAACCGGCGGTTTAGCCGCCGGAAACTACGATACTGGACGGACAAGATAAAACCGCCGGTTATATTATTAAACCGTCGGTACTTACCGGCGGCTTACCTACGGCCATACGATGGACGCCCGACGGTTTAAACCGTCGGTAATACCGACGGCTATAACCGCCGTCCACCGCCGGTACCTTACCGGCGGTCTAACGGCGCCGTCCGGCGGTCTAATGAACCAGACGACGTCAGGTATAACCGCCGGAAAACCGCCGATACTTTGACCGGCGGTTTTCCGGCAGTTACAATACCGGCGGCCAAACCGCCGGAAGACCGACGGTTAAAATTCCAGTGGTCACCGGCGGTAATGGCCGCCGAAAAACCGCCGCAAAAATATACCGCCGGTAAAACTCCGTCGGAAATGGTTTCCTACGCCGTTTTTGCCGGCGGTTAACAAACCGCCGTGAGACCGCCGGTAACGTTAAAAACCGCCGGTAAATCTACACTAACCGCCGGAAAAAACCGCCGATTTTCAGCATTTTTCCTGTAGTGTTATACATATACAGATAGCATATTAATTCAGAAGAAATCCGGACAAATCAGAAATCAGACAAAAATCGGGCAGCACAACGGTAGTATACGGAATTTACACAAAATTTCTTGAAAATCACAATTCACCAAATTCGCACAAAATATAGATAATAACATTTCAAAACATTTATTCTACTGCACAGATAATTTTCAATTACACAGAAAAATACAGTCGACTAAAAACACAGTCGAATCAAAAATACCCGGACAAAAATCTTCAGAAAATAACCAAAATGTGCACACTCGGCACGTCAACAACATACAGAAAGTTACGCGGTAAAAACTGAACCAATCGAAAGATACGGACAAAAATCACTAACGGAAACAAAATCCGAACAGAAAATACCACCAAACACGACGGTTCTGAAAATTGAGAAAGGCGGAATGTGCCTTACCTTGCGTACAACAATTTCTCGAACAGTCTCCTCGGACGAAAACAGCTCCGCGTCGTCCGAAAATCAACTTTTCTCCAAAATTCCACGACTTTCTCTCTCCTCAATATATTTTTATTTTAATTTTGATTTTCTCTCTCTTCAAAACGACTGATTTCAGCTTTATAAAACTCATATCGGCCCGGCCGATCGCCAAATCGTCCCGGGACGATCAGACCAATTTTGATCGTCCTGGACGGTTCCCAGAACTATTCTCTGGCCGATATTTTGAACAGTGCAAATCGGCCTGGACGATGTCCTTATCGGCCCGGACGATTCTTACAGAAAAACACCTTGAGCAAATCTGGGCAAATTCTGGAGCAAATTCTCAACTGATCGTCCCAGGACGATCCCAGATCGTCCTGGACGATCCTGGAGCAGATTTTTGATATTACAATCTCCCCAACTTCAAAAAAATGTCGTCCGCGACATTATCCAATCCAAACTCAGTCAAAACAAGTACGGGTACGACTGTCTCATGTCAGACTCCTTCTCCCAAGTCGCTTCCCGCGCAGTCCGGTGCTTCCACTTGATTTTAACCATCGGAATCTGTTTATTTCTTAACTTTCGGACGTCGTACGCCAAAATCAACTTTGGCTCTTCCTTGTACGCCAGATTCTCCTGAATCTCAACTTCATCAACTGACAGCTTCGTACCAGAATCTGATACCCACTTCCTCAGAGTGGATACGTGAAACACGTTATGCACGTCAGGCATCAAATCAGAAAGCAATAGTCGGTAAGCAGATTTTTCAATTCTTTCCAAAATTTCAAAAGGTCAAACATACCTTGGACTAAGCTTGCTCACCTGACCAAATCTACTCACACCCTTCATCGGGCTGACTTTGACATACACACAGTCACCAACTTGAAATTCAACAAACATGTGCTTCTGATTGTAATACTTCTACTATCGATCCTAAGCCGCTATCTTTCTTTAATCAAGCTGATCTTCTTAACAGTTTCTTCCAAGAAAGTGGCACCCAGTTCCTGTCTATCTCCGATCTCAGTCAGAGTCAAAGGAGTACGGCACTTCCTGCCATACAGAGCCTCGTACGGTGCCATGCCAATACTGGACTGAAAACTGTTGTTATAAGCAAACTCAATCAGTGGGATATGATCTTCCCAGCTTCCGCCAAAGTCCAAAACATAAAGTCTCAGCAGATCTTCCAGCACCTGAATGGTCCTCTCAGACTATCCGTCAGTCTGAGGATGAAAAGCTGTATTGAAATACAGTTTCGTACCCAAGCCTTGCTGAATGCCCTTCCAAAGTCTGGAAGTAAAGCGTCCATCTCGATCAGAAACAATCACTCGAGGCACACCGTGCAATCTGACTATCTCCTTCACATAAATTTGTGCCAAGCGATCCACTGGATCGGTCTGCCTGATCGGAAGAAAATGGGCGGATTTCATCAATCGATCTACTACCACCCAAATGGCATCGTGCCCTTGTCTAGATCGAGGAAAACCCATCGCAAAGTCCATCGTTACCTCCTCCCATTTCCACTCAGGGATAGGCAATGACTGCAACAGTCCACCTGGTCGCTGATGCTCTGCCTTTACCAACTGACAGGCATCGACACAAACTCTGCCACATCCTTCTTCATTCCAGGCCACCAGAACAAAAGTTTTATGTCAGCATACATCTTACCACTGCCTGGATGAACAGTATAGCCAGAATGGTGAGATTCGTACAGAATCTCATGCCTCAAATCCCCAAACACAGGTACCCACAACCTGTTCTTGCAGAAAATAACACCAGAATCAGAAATTCGAAGTTCAGGAATCTTACCAGATCCAATCTGAACAATCAACTTCAAATAATCAGAATCTGATTTCTAGGCTTCCTGAATCCTTGGAAACAAGGAAGACTGAATACTCATCTGAGCCAAATTCAAATCACTGAAGGAAATCACCTCCAACTGCAATCGCTCCATATCTCGAATCAGGAAATCATCAAAGTAAGCTGCAAACCTGATAGTCCAAAAGATTTCCTGCTCAGAGCGTCGGCTACCACATTAGCCTTACCAGGCTGATACTGAATAGTTAGATCATAATCCTTGATCAACTCGAGCCTTCTTCTCTGCCTCAAATTCAGATCCTTCTGAGTGAAAATGTACTTCAGGCTCTTATGATCAGTGAAAATCTCACATCTGACGTCATACAGGTAATGACGTCAAATCTTCAAAGCAAACACAACAGCAGCTAACTCCAAATCATGCGTCGGGTAATTCTTCTCATGTGGTTTCAACTATCTAGAAGCATAAGCAATTACCCTTCCATTTTGCATCAAAACACATCCCAAACCTTTCAGTGAAGCATCACTGAACACCTGAAATCCTTCCGTACCTGACGGAAGTGCTAACACTGGAGCTGAAGTCAAACAATCCTTCAATCTCTGAAAACTAGCTTCACACTCTGGTGTCCAAACAAAAGCTACTGACTTCTGAGTCAGTCTCGTCAAAGGCGTCAAAATCTGTAAAAATCCCTTCACAAATTTCCTATAATATCCGGCCATGCCCAAGAAACTACGTACCTCAAATACCGTAGTCGGCCTTAGCCAATCAGCAACCGCCTGAATCTTCTGGGGATCAACAGAAATGCCTTCTCCGCTCACCACATGCCCCAGAAAAGAAATGCTCTTCAGCCAGAATTCACACTTGGAGAACTTGGCATACAGCTGATGCCGCCTCAAAGTCTCCAATACAATCCTCAAATCTGGCATGATCATCCTCATAAGCAGAATATACCAGAATATCGTCGATGAAGACGATCACAAACTGATCCAAATACTCCCTGAATACTCGGTTCATCAGATCTATGAAAATAGCAGGCGCGTTGGTTACCCCAAAAGGCATAACCAAGAACTCGTAGTGCCCGTACCGAGTACTGAAAGCTGTCTTCACCACATCAGCTTCCTTCACCTTCACCTGATAGTATCCGGATCGCAAATCAATCTTCAAAAATACCGAAGATCCGGAAAGTTGATCAAACAAGTCGTCAATCTGAGGCAAATGATACTTATTCTTGATCGTGACTTTGTTCAAATCTCTATAATCCACACACATACGGAGTGTCCCGTCCTTCTTCTTCACAAACAAAACAGGTGCTCCCCAGGGCGAAACACTAGGACGGACAAAACCTCTGTCAACCAACTCCTGAAGCTGAATTTTCAACTCAGAAAGTTCTTTCGGTGCCATCATGTACGGAGCTTTTGATATCGGAGCGGTACCCGAAAAAACATCGATAGAGAACTCCACATCTCTATCTGGAGGTAAACCAACCAACTCCTCAGGAAAAACATCAGCAAACTCCCGTACCACTGGGATCTTAGAAACAGAATCAACCTCCAGGTTCAGATCCCGCACCGAAGCTAAAAAGACTGGGCATCCCTTCTTCCACATTCTGCTCACCTCCAACGCAGAAATCAGACTGGAGAGAACACCTCGTAATCCCTGAAATACAACTCTCTCTCCAGCCACAAGCAAACTCACTTGCTTCTTCAGACAATCAATCTGAGCCTCATACAGACTCAGCCAATCCATGCCCAGAATCACATCATACGAAGAAATCGGCAATAAAATCAGACTTGATTTTCACTTCTTGCCAGCAATATCAATCTCACAAAAACAAAACTTACGGGCAATTAAATTACTTCAAGCCGGTAAAATCACGGAAAGAGAACAACAAAACCGAATCCAAACGCAAAAGCTCAAAACAGCGCTCGGACAGAAAAGAGTGACTAGCTCCAGAGTCAAACAAAACACGACAGGGCTTATCAGAAATATAAATCGTACCTGTCACAACATCCGGAGCATCATGAGCCTCCTGCTGACTCAGGCTGTAAACTCGAGGCTGAACTGGAGCAGGAGCTGAAGCAACAGAACTACTCTGCTCCCTCTGAACAGTAGGTGGTCTCCGTGGTCCAGAACTAGAACTACCACCTCTCCCAGAAAATCCCTCAGGGTGAGGAGGAACAGTCCTCGGTCTTCCTGCTGCTGAAACGGCAGGTCTAACAGAGCCCTCTGATCGGAACTCAGAACGCCGATCAAATCCAGCCTGTGGACACTCTGCAATCCGATGTCCTAGCTGACCACATCAGAAGCACAGACCAGCCATCCTGTAGCACTGGCCATGGTGTCGCCGTCCACAACTCTGGCACACAGGTGTCATACTAACATATCCAGAACTCGTCGTACTGGTAGCAGTACCAGACGACCCTCCACTCCTCCTGGAGTCACCAGATCCAGAACCAGCTACAAATCTCCTCTTCCCAGAGGAACCACTGCCAGAAGCCTCACCTCCAAATCTCTTCCTACTCGCAGTCCACCGCTGCTAAGTAGCCATCAAGTCATTCTCTATTAAACGAGCTCGCTCCACAAGCTCAAAAAAATCAGTAATCCGGAAGGGTATCAGGGGCTGCCTCAAAGTATCTCGCAATCCCCTCAGAAATCTGTAGCATCTCTCAGCAGAAGTACTAACCAGCTGCGGAGCATACCTGGCTAATGCAGTAAACTCAGCCTCGTACTGTATCATCGTCTTGCTCCCCTGAACAAGCCTCATAAAACTCTCGTGCATCTACTGTCGTGCAGAAGGGGGAACAAACCAATCTCGAAATACCTCAGTGAACTCTTCCCAGGTAATCAAAGAGTTCAATCTACCCTGAAATCTAGCTGCCTGCTGGCCTTCCCACCAGTGCTCAGCCTCTCCATCCAACAGAAAAACAGCTAATGGTACTTGTGATGCCCCAGATATCAATAGTGAAAGGATTCATCTATCATTTCTTTTTCCATATATATATTTTTTTTCTTTCTTCTTTTCGTTCGTATCAATACAGTCATCCAGAGATAATTACATTACAGGAAAGAAATACAACAACAACAGTAATTCACATATCAACATATATACAATCAATAGAAGCGTCCAAAAGGTCATGTACAATAGCCAAATGGCTACAAAACAGAAGTCTACCCAAGCTACAAAATAAAGCTACAGCATCAACCGAAGAAACATCACGCTGGAGGCTCTGCACCTGAAATATTAACCACATATAATGAGCTTACAAGCCCAGCAGGTCACCAAAGCCTAAAACTGAAATCAAAGCATGACACTGAAAACAATATGCAGGTCAATCAAATCAAATCAATCAATAGGCTATGATCAATGAATCTATGCAGATACGGAAATCAAATCAGATCCAACAATAGTCAATAATCAATACAGCGGTAAAAGCATCGATAAATCAATACACCCCAGCAATCAAATCAGTAAGTGCTTCCAGTCAATATCTATCCATCGTAGCAGTGTCTATCAATCAATACTATCAGTTCAATCAATCGTGTCATCTAGTCAATTGTGTCGTCTAGTCAATTCGTTGTATCTATATCATTCTTGCAAATCAGTCAATCCAATCATTCAATACAATTCACTCGATATCAATATACAGTATTCAATGACACTACGGCAGTGAGGACGGTTTAATAATGACGACGTACGATGCTACAATAGGAAAATCATCTCAATCAATAGAGCACTTTCCAGTCAATTATATCTATCAGCAGGGAAATCCATAGAACAATCGAATCAAATCAATAAACAATTAAAAACAAATCCATATAATGAAATCATCAGGTCAATTGAAATCAATACAATCAGCTCCATAAAGAAATCTATTCTACGATAAATCAAATCCATGCGGCAACAATCCATTCAATCAATCAATCGATAATCGGTGCGACGAATCAATGTATCAATAGCATGTCAGGATCTATCGTATCAATAGTATCCATATATCAATATCATAATCCATATCAATGTCGATGTCGGTATCTATCAATTGATACAATTTATGTCAATGTCGATGTCAATATCTATGAATCAATACACAGAATCTATATCGGTGCCGGTATCTATGAATCAATACAATCCATATCCATAATCCATAGTCGATAAAATCAATCGGAAAAGTAATACGATAAATCAATTGTAGCAAGTCAATACAACGCAAAATCAATAGTATCAATGATCAACAATCAATCAATAAAATCAATAAATCCGTTCAATAATAAATCAATTCAATAAATCCATCAAAATCAATAAATCAATCAGAAATCAATAAATCAATGCAATGCAATATCGTATACATGCAATTCCATACAATGGTCTTACTAGACAAGCACAAACACTAGCTATGATCAATAGTGCTATTGTAGAAATCCATATTGCTGTTGTAGAATCCATATTGCTGTTGTAGATATCCGTACGTTGGTTTCAATCAATAAGAGTCGTCACTCTTTTGCCCGTCGGCCGCCCGTCGGCATATAAAACTCCTTATGACTCCCATATATAGTGCTGTTGTAGAAATCCATAATCGATGTTTAAAGGAAAGCCCGTCGGCCCACCATCCTGTACAGGTCAATATCTATCTCCAACCAACGTTCAACCAGGTTCCCACTTGTCTTTCAGTAACAATCAATTCAATCAATAGTCAATGCAATAAGCAAGATTAAAGCAATCTAGAACAATCAGATCAATAGTCATACGCATATCAATTCAATCTATCAATTTCGGGAAAATCAGAAATCATACGAAAATCGGGCAGAGTAACGGCAGTCTGTCAAATTTACACAAAAATCCTGCAAAAAAGCACAAATTCCAAATTTCTCCAAATTACAATAGAAGATCCACGACATCAATACAAGACTATTATTCTATAGAATCCAAATCAAATCAAGTCCTGATATTTTTCTATTCGATTAAAATCACGTAGAATCAATTCCGACCGATAAAATCTTCGCATAAAATACTCAAATCGTGTATAATAATCATATCTATAACATACCAAAAGTTGTGCGGTGAAAGTTGTGTCAATACGAAATCATGTCGAAAATTCGACTACGAAAATATAAAACAATGCACAACTCGGTCAAAACACAATATCTCTGAAAACAGAAATAGGATTCGGAGTCCTTACCACGAGATCTACACTTTCTCCAACAGCAGCCTCGGATGAAAAGCGCTCTGCGGCCTCCAAAACCCAGCTTTTTCTCTTTTTCCCTTTCTCTTTCTCTCTCTAAAATCAGATATTTTAATTTAAAATGGTTTTCTCTCTCCTCAAAACGAGCTGATTTTCTTATATCATTAAGCTGATCGGCCCGGCCGATCGCCAGATCGTCCTGGGACGATCAGACCAAAATCAATCGGCCCGGACGGTTCCCAGGACTATTCTCAGGACGATATTTTCTACAGTGCAGATCGGCCTGGACGATCCTGGGAGGAAAATCCAAGTTAGAGAGGAACAGTAAAGGAACAAGGTCTCACAGTACCTTCCTGTCTGACGGACACTGCATTCCGTCAAAGGTCTTCTCCAACCTCCTCAGCCACTCCTCGGCTGCTTTGGGCTCAACAGCGCCTTCAAATCTCGGAGGTTTCAACCTCAAAAACAACTACAAATGTCTATCAATATCATCAGGTCTGACAGTAACAGCTCTACTCTGAGTCTCGCTCATCATCTGAGCAACAAGCATAGCAAACTGAGACTGTGTATCAGCACCGGCCACTGGGGCTGTACTCCCCACTAATGCTGCCTGACTGGCACTCTGCCCGTCTGTCATGTCTGGGTCTGGCTGATCCATACAGAAAATCCAGAAAAATCTGAAAAACTATCACAAAACAACACAATAAAAAGCCAAACAAATCAAAACTACCCCCAGATAGACTCGACTCACTGATCACTTCATATAGCTCTGTCTTACACAATCCCAAAATTCCACAACCAATGCTCTGATACCACTGAAATTGTCACGACCCGACCCGATCCGGGATGGATCCCGATCGCACCGGGTCGCGACACGGAACAAACAGACTGACTGACCGACTGACTGACCAGGATCTGGTTATGGAATTTGGTTCGGAACGGAATCTTCCAACTTATCAACTCAAACAGACACACAGACACAGAGCTACTATGAATCATCAAACACAGCGGAACAAAACATCTATCTTTTCTTTTCCTCAAAACAATCATCTACAAATAAAGTACATGGCTTTTAACCAGAAAGAAAGACAGAACAGAAAAGCCATGACTGTACAAAAATCAAAAGTACAAAATAATACCTATACTGATCAGACTCTGAAATCTATTCCTGGACTTCCTTCCCTTTCCCAGAACCTGAAAACCACCAGAAAATAAGAGTGAGCTCAACAGCTCAGCAAAGCGACAAACCTCCAATCGAAACTCTCAGAATCCAAAACCAAACACATCAGACCAAAATCCAATCAGAAATCGGAACAGAATCGTATCTCGAATCAGAACAGAATCAAATCAGAACTTATACGGACATATATCAAATCAGAATCAGAGTCGTACAGATCAGATCAAATCAGAATACAAATCAGAACAGATTAAATCAACAGAGTCAGAATTATATAGAAATCAGAACAGAATCAGACAAATATCAAAATCGTGCAGATCAGAACAAAACAGATCAAATCAGAACAGATACGGACAAATATCAAATCAGAACAGAACTGAACGGAACAGATATCAAATCAGACAGAAACAGAACAGATCAGACAGAACTGTACGAAAACAGAAGTCATCTCAAATCAGATAGCAGATATCAGATATATAATTAAAAGCTAAACTAAACTAAACAGAATCACTACGGATTCTGATCCTTATGTCTCCCTTGTGCTCACGGCCAGAAATTCTCTCAGTAATTAATAGCTAAGTGTGCTCACGGCACCAGAACAACAGAATTCATCGGATCCGGAACAGAACAGATATTTCTCCAACTTGAGCTCATCTAAGATTTCCCCAGACACTAACTGAATCTCATAGGATCCAGGCCCATTATAACTCCCTTTTTATAGGATATACAGATAGCATATTAATTCAGAAGAAATCCGGACAAATCAGAAATTAGACAAAAATCGGGCAGCACAACGGCAGTATATGGAATTTACACAAAATTTCCTGAAAATCACAATTCACCAAATTCGCACAGAATGTAGATAATAACATTTCAGAACATTTATTCTACTGCACAGATAATTTTCAATTACACAGAAAAATCCAGTCGACTAAAAACACAGTCGAATCAAAAATACCCGGACAAAAATCTTCAGAAAATAACCAAAATGTGCACACTCGGCACGTCAACAACATACAGAAAGTTACGCGGTAAAAACTGAACCAATCGAAAGATACGGACGAAAATCACTAACGGAAACAAAATCCGGACAGAAAATACCACCAAACACGACAGTTCTGAAAATTGAGAAAGGAAGAATGTGCCTTACCTTGCGTACAGCAATTTTTCGAACAGTCTCCTCGGACGAAAATAGCTCCGCGTCGTCCGAAAATCAACTTTTCTCCAAAATTCCACGACTTTCTCTCTCCTCAAGATATTTTTATTTTAATTTTGATTTTCTCTCTCTTCAAAACGACTGATTTCAGCTTTATAAAACTCAGATCGGCCCGGCCGATCGCCAAATTGTCCCGGGACGATCAGACCAATTTTGATCGTCCTGGACGGTTCCCAGAACTATTCTCCGGCCGATAAGAACAGTGCAAATCGGCCTGGACGATGTCCTTATCGGCCCGGACGATTCTTACAGAAAAACACCTGGAGCAAATCTGGGCAAATTCTGAAGCAAATTCTCAACTGATCGTCCTGGACGATCCTGGAGCAGATTTTTGATATTACAAAAGAGAACTCAAGTTTCTCTCTCTTCCTTTTCTTCTACCTTCAGTGTAAATCTGGCTTCAGTTGGTAGCCGGGCAGAAGTCTGGCTTTAGTAGACGGACGGGCGAAAGTTCTGCGGTTGTCGAGGAGGAGTCTGGTGGCAAGAAAACTCTAGTTTCTCTCATTTCATTCTCTTCCTTGCTTGGCCCAACATCCTCCCTCCCTCTTTCCTCATCGAAAGAGGGGTCTATTTATAGTTTTTTTAGAGTGACATAGCTAGTAAATAGAAGGGAGATCAATGATGTGCTGGGAGTGGTTTGAATGAACGGTCGATATTAATCCCCTTGCTAGTGGATGGTTTACTGGTCATTTGAAAGATTAATGATATCAGAATATGACAATCTTAGGTTTGTTGGATTCGTCTCATCGAGCCACTCGGTTCGACTATAAGCATGTCACGTTTAAAAGTCATTTGGTCATCCAATTTGTGGTTTGAACTTTCCAACGACGCTTCAAGTTTGATTTGGACCCATTTTGGCTTGGATTGAGTATACTATGGTGTCGTTGGTTTTTGTATTTTAGAGACATTCAGTTTGACTAAAAGTTAGCTGAAATCGAAGTTCATATGATCCCAAATTTAATTTTCGAAGTTTCCAACTTGATTTTGCCTCGAGATTCATGCCGGATCAAGAGGATGATATTATAATGATGTTTATATATGTTTAAATTGTTAGTTTCAATAATTAGTTAGGTTTTATTTAAACTAGGTTTGGAGTTGAACTTGAAAAAAAAAATTATAAATATGATTGATTAAGATTCAAAATTCGTGTAATATTTGAACTTAAAATGGGTTCAAAGGGCTCTAATATTAAATGAGCATATTTTGAGTGAGCTCGTTGCTTCTCCGTGTTTGGTTGTTTTGAAATTGTAAACCTTAGAATTTTGCTGATTTATTTGTTCTTGTGATAATAATCAACGATCTTGAGTTTATACTTATTTGTTATTGCTAATTTAATTTATTAATCTTATTTTCTCTTATTTGATTTATTTGTCATGTATTCGATTTACTCAATTTAGTTTAAGAACATTAAATTTCAAAAGTTTTAAATAACTCATAAAAAAAGGAAATTTTTATAAGTGATAATAATCAATTAAGCTCAAAATATAACAATTAATAATTCAATATCTTATATTATAAATAAAATATTCATTTTTAATAATAACCTTCAATAGTCAAATTAATATATAGCTGCAATTTTTTTATCTAGGAATTAAAAAATTAGCAATATAATTTATTTATATAAGAGAAAATAAAAAATTTCAGCCAAATTAGAAACTTAAAATTTCTCGAGAATTGGATGTTATCAATAAGAAAAAAAATCGAAGAGTTGAATTTTTTTTAATATATAGATTTCAGTTGTAACTTGCAAATGATCAAAATCTAAAATTTAACGACATATATAAAGAAATATTAAAAGAAGAATAGATTTATATATAAATGTACCACCAAATGATACATAAGAGTACATTGATCATGTTCATGCTGAGATTGCATTTTTCACACTTCATATATATATCAAACAGATAAGATAAGAAGAAGTTTGCAGCTTATGTATTTTGAAATTTTCATTAAAGTATTTGGACCTTTTATATTATCAGGGATAAATAGAGATGTCGGGAATGTGAGCAATCTTGTGCAGATCGGAGCCTCCATCCTCTCGATAGCGCTCATATAACTCTGGATGACATCCCCAAACTTCTAGACGTTTCAAAGAGGGAGGAAGGTTCGGTAATTCCCGAAGCATAGGAACTTCATATAACTTCAGATGAATTAAGCAAGGAAAGAAACATCCATCTTCAGCAGCTACTCCTGCCTCAAACCAATCCTCTAATGCACCCAAGAAGGAAATATATAGTTGAATTAAGCAAGGAAAGAAACATCCATCTTCAGCAGCTACTCCTGCCTCAAACCAATCCTCTAATGCACCCAAGAAGGAAATATGTAGCTCCTCTAGCAATGGAAAGGTACGGTTGTGGGCTCCGAAAATTCGGCCCCGACCTCCGCTCGCTTTTCTTATTCGGCGAGGGAGTTTTAACTGAATAAGTTCCGAGGTAAATTTTGGAAGGCAGATGGGTTTGTAGATAAGACACTACCCAGAGATTTCGCCCTCATTTGGTGAGGACTTTATGATCTGAGTTCTGGTTTCCTATAGGCGCAAGCCCCTATAGTTAATTACCCCTCCCGATCACGAGAGAGAACTTTCGATTAAGGCTAGTCGTCAATCAGATACGTAGATGATACGTGTTATCTGGCATATAGTAGCAGCAATGGGTTTGGAAATTGGGTTTAGATTTGGAGAATTTGAGAATTCGGAGTATTGGAAGATTTGATATTTAAAAAAGTTTGAAAAGTTTGGTATTTAAAAATAAAAATTTCACCATCGAGCACTTAAAGCGAATGGTGGGGGAATGGATGATGGGCCCGATCAAGATCCCATGGTTCCGTCGTCCCGGGCCATCGTGGTCCCTGGTCTACTTAGTCAGAGGAGGTAGTCGACCCAACCTGACAGAAGGATCCTTGTCGGCAGCCATGGGTTGCTTCGTCCAAGGAGACCTTGTAGACCTGGGATGAATGTTTGTCTAAGGGGACAAATTTGAATCCACCTTAGCTTACAGAGGGCTTTGTGCCCTATCGATCATATCCTATTGATTCATATCTCAAGGATTTAACGCCACTAAGGAGCGTATTGGCTCTGGCCATAACCGCTATCTATGGTGCCATTTGGCGGCAAAACCACTCGGTTCAGAGGGCCCCGGGTCATAACCGTTTACCTGCAGTGCCATTTGGCGGCGAAACTGCCGGTTAGAGGACACGTACCACGTCCTTACTGGCAAAAGATTGTTTGAGAATGGATCCTAGTGATATTTTCGACCAGGCATTAGCTCTTTGAGAGCTGAAGTGTTTTTTAATTTATCCACCTCGACAAACTATTGCGGAGGGCGGATGGATTTTGCTTTAAGTTTTTGATGGATAGATTTCAGATTTTAAATATATGAAATTTTGGATATTTTTGGGATTTTGGGTTTTGGATTTTCTGGAGTTTTGGGTATTTGGGTGGAATTTGAAAATGTTTGGAATGGACTTTTGGATATTTGGGAGATATTTGAGAACCCCTCCGGTTGAGATCTGCATTCAACACGGCCATCATCGGGGTGTTTGGGGTCATTTCTCTTTATGGATTGAACCTTGTCACTCTGTCGGGCTGGCGACAGAGGATCGGGTTTCTTATAGGCTTTGAGCCTTTGAAAGTGAATTCTTTTGATTTTAGGCATTGAAGGCCTAATATGAATGTATTAAAATAAATATTCTGGTTATCACGGCCACATATTTATTTGTTGATTCGAACCTTGTCGACTCCTATTAATCCGTATAGGAGGATCGTGTTCGAACCTGAATTCACTTGTCAACCCGCGCAGCGTCCCTAGACGTCACGTGTGTACCAATAACACGCTCGCCGGGGCACATGCGGGTTGAGAATATATTTCCCCCTTTAGTGTACCTATGTGTATACAATTTATAGTGCACGTGTAGGGGGTATTTTGAAATAATTGTAGACGCCTTCTGTCTGCTTGTACGAATGCTGCAGATCCGGTGGCGTATTGTAGCAGCTCATGAATAGAATTGTTCGCTGCTTTATACAGGTAGACTGTCGCGCACTATTTGTTGATTTTCGTAGGCGGGTCATAGTGCACTAACTAATCTCCTGCTTTGGGTCGTAGGAGCTTGTACTTGTTGTATTCTTCATACATTTTGTTGTGGTATTTAGTCTTTTCGGTGCATCCGCTATTGCTGCATGTAGGTAGATAGATGTCTTCTTTCACAGACTGAAATTGACTTCAGGATACTGCATTTACTGAAGTCTTTTTGTATCTAACCCTGGGTGGCATGTTATACATACATCCGTATTCGTAGAAAGATTATATGTATTGCAGATCTTTTGGTTCTTAATTGCTTACTGATCAGTGTGCTTATTTGTATCTTGATGTTGACTACGAGGATGCTAGAGTACCCTTGCTACATCTCCCTTGCTTTGCTTGTGAGCAACTCCTTCGCTATTGTATTTCTTCATGCTCATCTACTTTGCAAATATGTCGCTTGTGTGAGAATTATGTTGAATATCATAAGCTTCTCGTTGCCCTTGGAAGTAGTTATTACCTTGATCTTGATTGGTATAAAAGCTTTTCAACATGTATTTGGGAACTCCTTTTTTTATTAGCACCTTGATTGGAATGCTACCACATTTGTCACACATCTTCTACTAACATGTCAAATGTGTTCGTAGAGAACTGCTCTGTATAACATGAGAGGCACTTATTATCACTTGCAATTTGATGGATTGAAAATCATAAGATAATCTTATGTTTCTTTTTTTTTTTTGTATCTTCTTGGAGTTTGATCGTTGTATTCAAGTTATACCCATTACAACTCCTCCAAGCATATTTTGTTAGCAAATCAACCTCCCATTTGCATGTTTATTAGTGTCTTCATTCAAACTGAGATGATTATCCTTCCTTTGCCATTAATTGTAAACATGCCATGTTGAAAGTTTGCGACTATTCCACTTGATCACTAACTTGCACTTGATTGCATGACATTTGAATGAGTACTTTACATTTAAATTAATATGACAACTCCTTATCATTTCATTGGAGCTTTGATGCCATCATTCAAATCAAGTTATACTTGATTTTGAATCAAATGAGACTCAAGATACAAGTTCAAGTTTGAGTTAAAAAATATTCAACCAAATTCATTGTCCAATGTCATTTGATTAGAGTCCGAGATGAGTTTCTTTGTAGTTTGTTTAGGTTTATAATTAGTTCATTAATGTCCAGCTCAAGTCCCCTGCTGTCTTGTAGAGTCCAAGATGAGTTCAAGTTCAAGTGGCAAGTTGAAGTTCAAAAGAGAGTCCAAGCTCATATTCATTTGATATTCAAATTTGAGTTCCATTGATTAAGACTTTTGTAGTTCATGTCACATTTGAGTTCGGATTTGATGTCAAAGTCCTTTGTAATCTTATTTGGTTCAGATTATTTGCACCAAGTTCATTTTATTCAAACAAGTCCACAAGTCCAAGCTCATTTTTTGTTCAAGTCATTGGATTTTCAATCCAAATTTCGGCAGCCTCCCGGCGTCTCCCCCGTTTAGGGGAAAAACCAAGAGGCAACCATTCCCATCGACGCTACGTGAGCGCTTCAGGTAGGTGTCAAAAATGACACCGCGGTCGCGAATGAAAATTTTTTATCCCCGCCTGCTACGTGAGCATTTAAGGGTTTTTTTTTTGTTTGTTGATTATAAGAAGGAAACAGGCGTTAGAAAAAAACACAGATTTCCCCCCTCTGCACCACGTGGGCGTTCGGGGGTACTTACATGAAAATAAAGAACACATTTTTTTATCCCCTTCGCCGCAAGCGTCGCACCGGTTTCCCACCCTAAACGCTACTTGAGCGCCTCGGGGGTTTGCCGGCTCGTTGCTAGCATTGAAGAGGGATCCTTTAATCGTCGCAAGCATCGCACCGGTTTCCCGCCCTCAACGCTACGTGAGCGCCTTGGGGTTTGCCGGCCCGTCGCAAGCATCGAGAAAAGAACCATCTCTTCTTTTTAATGAAAGTAATTTAGTTAGCTATAGTATGAATAATTAATGCAATTAATTTAACTAACTATAACATTAATAGTTAGTAAAAGTAATTTAATTAATTATTATACTAACAGTTAATGAAATTACTTTAATTAACTATAACAGTTAAATAAACTAATTTACTAATAAGGAAAAAAAAAAAAAAAAAAAAAACTAACAGTTAATGACATTATTTTAATCAACTAAAATATAAGATAGTTAAATAAATTAATTTACTAATTATAATATTAACAGTTAGTAAATTTATTTTAATCAACTATAATATAAAATAGTTGAATAAATTAATTTACTAACTATAACATTAACAGCTAGTAAAATTATTTTAATGAACTATAATATAAATTAGTTAATTAAATTAATTTATTACTCATAAAACTAATGAACGCATAAAAAAAAATATTGTTGCTTCTATATCTTCCTTTTTTTTTTACAAAATATATACATATCTATATCTAAATAAAGACATACAGATAAACCTACATATGAACGATTCTAATAACAGAGACAACATAAATGGCGCATGACATTAACTTACTAATTACATAGCTAAAAGCATTAACATAACTAATTAAATAGTTGAAGGAAAATAACTCAACAACTACAGCAACAAATATTTAAGAAAAGAATAACTTTAAAGAAAATAACTTAATAATTACAGCAATAATTTTCTTTAAAAAAAAACTTAAATAACCACAATACTAATGATTAGAGATATTAGCTTAAGCAACTATAGCAATAATAGATGCAAAGGAATGTTACAGCAGATTTTTTTTTACTTTTTTTTTTAGGTTCTCATTTATATATATATATATATATATATATATATATATATATATATATATATATATATATATATATATATATATATATATATATATATATACTTTAATGGAAGACATTGCATGCACAAATTTTAACAGAAAGTGATATATACATAAATGTTAACAGAAAATATTTATATCTATACATAAATTTTAACAGAAAAATACTTATATACATAACAATAAAATATAGTTAGCCATACTAATTAATATTAGTTAACTGTAACAACAATGACTTACTTAATCAAACGAGTGAATGCAGAAGTTACAATAAAAAAAAAAAAACTCAAAAAAAAAGTCATATCAAATAACTCAGCATAGTAACCAATAGTACTCATACTGTTTACTTTATCACTAGCATGATATAACTTACCACTCACATTTTGCCAGCATGAATAATGATAAAGTAAAAAAGTAAAAGTAAAAAAAAAGTAAAAAAAAAAAAAAAGTAAAATAAGGACAAAGGGAGAAGTATTCACGTGAGGAGGTGAGGCTTGTCTTATTATTAGATGCAAGCAGAGAACCAAGCTCTTGCTTTAAAACGGGAGGAGGTGGAGAGGCTGAGAGTGGAAGAACGATCTGTTCTCGGTGAGTAAGTGAAATTTGGAAGGAAGTGAGGCTCGACACAGGACACAGGTATTAGAAGCGACGGAAGTTTTGGAGGTTTTTGGAGTTTCTGGTAAGAACTGTGAGGTCCAGACGTTCGCCTGGAGTTGAAGAAGCACGCA
This sequence comes from Dendrobium nobile, assembly GCA_022539455.1. Classification (NCBI taxonomy): domain Eukaryota; kingdom Viridiplantae; phylum Streptophyta; class Magnoliopsida; order Asparagales; family Orchidaceae; genus Dendrobium; species Dendrobium nobile. The sequence continues at coordinate 34,689,182 of CM039725.1, forward strand.
GAGAGGGAGGGAGGTCGGATGTGGACTTGAGGAACTGTAGCGTGAAAGATTTTTGAAGTCGAGCAAGCAAACCACAAGCCTTGTTCTGCTTCCATTTAACGACGAGCCATTTGTTCAATCGAGACCTTGCGAGAAGACGTGGAACCAGAGCCAGCAGCGGGATTTAAGGGATTTAATCAGAGATTTTGCGCAGGATTTCTGATAAAACGAGGTAACAGCATTGAATGTGATTTGCCATTTCATTTGACTTGTAAATGGTGATTTTATTTTTATTTTTATCTTTGATGTTCTGCTACTATTAAAGAAATTATATAGCAATATGAGCTTGAGATGGCAGTTATTGATAATTTTCATTTTTTAATATCTGCCAATAGAGATCAGGTTGAGGTAATTTGTGATTACCAGATATCTTAGTGTTTGCAAATCTTGCTTGTTTCATCAGCCAAAGGAAGAGATTTTAATGTGTGGACAACCCAACAAATTGTTCATCCATATCGTAGAGCTTGCACCCATGTATTTCTTTTTACTTAAATTCCCTTGACACTTTGGTAGTTGAAGGTCGTCGAGCACATTCTTGACGAAATCAAAAATTTTCCCTGAATTAATAAGCTTCGCCTCTCGGCACATAATTTGGCACTGCAACCCTCCTCGGCATCCTTCACATTTTAAAAAAAAAATCTGATTCTTAAATGGTGAAGCTCGTTCATATGCTCTAGCCATTCTCACTTTTAACATAAAATCCATATAGTTGTTGAAGAGAATTTAGCTTTCCGATTCCATGCATTCCAGAGAGATCATCCCATAGCAATTGCATGTAATGCACATTTTTTTGTAGAGTCATTCATGTCTCTCGATAAGAAATTTGGATGAATAAACTGCCCATATTCATGGATTATGAGTTGCAAATGATATAGATTGCTTAGAGATTTTGACGGTAAAGTTTGAAGAATCTTCAAGTATCAAAGATGCGACATATATCTAATTGTCTCGGGCATCATTTTAAGGTACGTAGCAAAGGTTTATAGCAAACGAATACTTTCCGAGACTTCGAAAATTTGAGCAAGTGCTTGTACCAAATTTTTTTTATAAATTTCCCGATCCTTTGAGCACCTCAAATTGCTAACATCAACGGACAAGTGTCGAATCGTTTCAAGAATCAAAAATAAACTCTTCACTACCAAAGACTCCAAAGCATTCTTGTGCAAAACAAACCATACCACCTTGTGTGGTAAATCATGCATTTTATAACATGTTGTGTTGAAATCGAATCTTGTCAGAGAAAGGTGTCTTGACTAAGACATCAAAATACCTCCGTCCAATAGCCTCCATAACACCACCAATGCCTTTAGTCGCCAATGGAGATCCTAAAATATTTTTTTTTTTTTGAACTATTTTTCCAACAATAGATCTTTTTTTTTTGGATCAACGGAGAGTTGTTCTTTACACGAGCAAATGCATGAGAGTTGAGAAGTAGAAAATACTCGTCTTCCTCTATGCCCGCTAATTTAATTATTTTCTCCTCCCTTTTAATTACCTTTGCAAATATTAGTGCAACTGAGTCCCTTCGGGTTGTTACCAAAATTTTGCTTCTCAAACTTCCATAAGCCAAAGGGACGAGCACCTTCTCCCATTTACTTTTCCTATATTTTTTTTTATTCTTCCAAATGTCATCCAGCACAAGTAAGAATTTTTTTTTTTTTTTTTTTGGACTTTATCTTAGTCCGAATGCTATCTTGAAATGCCTCAAATGTCTCCAAAGGCCTCTCCTTCTTAAGAGATTCCAACATATCTATAATGACTTTCTTACCTCAAAGTTGTTGAAAATACAAACCCACATTTTTTTAGATCAAATCCCTCTGCCATTTCATCTTCATAAACATGTCATAAGAGAATTGTCTTTCCCATATCGTCATCCTCCACTATAGATAGAAGAGAAATGTTTTTCTGTACAAATTCATTCCATTAGCAAGAACTTGATGCTCTTCATTTGATTGCTTTTTCAATTACTGCAAAGCAAACAAAGATCACAATGCCCTTCACATTTGAGCTGAATCATCCTTATCAAATTCATGATTTTTTTTGTAGTTGCATGGGTCAACAAATGCCCCCCAACAAATGTGGTACGCGTCTGGAGCGTACCACGTTTGTTGTGATGTTGTTGACAATTTCGTGGTAGCTTTGATTTTATATATTTGTAATTATTATGATCACTTTTGACACACTCTCCCTTTTCCTGTTGTGCAGGAAATGTTTCGTTGGGAGCGGCCGGATGACTTGCCCCCGGGTGAGCCTAGTGAGGATGCCATATGGGAGGCTATTGACAGGCAGGACCCCCAGGGCAGTGTTGATGTTCGGGACAGGTTAGAGCAGCACCAGGACATGCTGTAGGGGCGGGACCTTTTTCACAGCTTCTTTACTCGCTCTCCCTTACTTCCTGAGCTTTCCGAGGATTCTGCTATTTTTGAGAACCCAGACAGATGGGTTACTAGTCTCAGGTTGCAGTACGGGGAGTACCACCCGTTGGAGAGCTTGGTGGCACGGGTTGGCTGGGGTACCTGCGACGTTTTAGAGCCAGCAGCAGATACGCTTGAGCCTGTTGGACAGTCGAGCCTGCTCAGCCACCGCCAGTTACAGTCTTCACCCCCTCTAGAGTGGCCGAGGGACTCTACAGTTGGACGGATTCAGAGCCCAGTCAGCGGCTATGTTTGTTGGGCTCGTTATGTACTTCAGGCGCACATGGAGACTCTTAGAGCAGCGGGGATCTACGAGGCAGTATACGCCTCACTTTTTGACTACGGGCGCCTTCCCACTTCTTGGGCCCGTGGTTTGGTTGAGTTTTGGGATGCCAGTCGTGGTACTTGCTGGGTCGGAGCAGAGGAGCTCACAGTCACCCTTTCGGAGTTACAGGTAGTATCTGGGTTGCCAGTCTTTGGACACCGTTTTGAGGAGTGTGTTCCTCCAGATGAGCAGTTATTCCACCGGGTCCCCTCAGTAGACGGTGACAGGAGGGGTAGATTGGCTTTACCAGATGTTTACATAGCACTTCTGCAGCACTATCGTCAAGTGTACAGAGCCTCAGGGTTGACAGCACGAGCTCGGGTTGGCATGCCGGTGGACATCTGGGTCAGCAGTTTTCTTCAGCACAGTTACTTGACCACTGTTAGAGCTTCACTTCAGGACCCATTTGGCCTTGGTTTACAGCGCGGTGCTCCGTTGTCAGAGGAGACCGCCGAGCCTTCTTTCGTTGTTGGCCACACTTCCCCAGCACTGCAGGGCATCAGTGAGGATTTACTTTTGGCAGGGTTCTTGGCCACCTGGCTCTGTACCTTCGTTCTTCCACTCAGAGTAGGGTTCATTCGTTACAGTGCTCTCCTAGCTGCTAGCCAGTTGTCTCAGGGGCAGCGTCTCTCCTTGGCACCAGTAGTACTTGCTAGGATCTACAGATCCTTACGCACCGCTTCAGAGGCTACCTCACTTGAGCTTCAGGACTTGACCCTGCCATGGCACTACTTGTACGGATGGATTCACTTACACATACTTGGAGCTTTTTCTTGCTTAGAGTGCCCGTTGTACTTTACGGAGAGGGGGTACCCCACTGTACTTCAGTTGTCCCAGGCTTCTGCTACGTTTGAGTCAGAGAGGATCCGACTCCTTTTCTTTGGTCCACACTTAGTCTCTGATAGATTCTCCTTAGTTTACCAGGCAGACGCAGTTGGTTTACCGCCCCATCTGAGGGGGATAGTTGTTGTAGATGGAGTTGACCACTTAGGGGGATATACTTTGTTACAGAGGAGACAGGGCTTGTCCGTTGCTGAGTACTTCATCAGCATGCGACCAGGTTGGTTGTGTCACCGTTCTGGCAGTACAGTGACTTTAGAGGGCTACCAGCCCAATCGGGTGGCTAGGCAGTTTGGGTTCTTCCAGGCCACTGCTTATGACGGACGACCACTTGTCCCTGGGGTCCCGAACACACGACGTACGGACACAGTTCCATTGGAGACTCGACTATACGCTGCAGCTTTGACCTGGTCACACTTGTTGAGGCTTGGGACACGTTCCAGTTTTCTTTTAGCCCAGCCGTCTGCTCAGACAGGAGTCAGTTACACCCGACTGTCGTGGGTACGGTTGTCTTTCGGACCTGCTTTGGAGCATGGCGCCAGGCGGTACGAGCGTCGGGTACGGGAGCTTGGATCGTCGAAGGGACGTAGGTCCCGTCGGAGTCTTCCAGAGGCTGCTGGTGATAGAGGTACTTCCCTATCCCTTCTCCTTTTTTCTTCTTGTCAGTGTTTAGTTTGATAGATATTTGGTCATTTGATATATATTTTCTTGGTGCAGGGACACACACTGAGGCTCATGCCACTTCTACAGACGTTGTTCCTTCTCCTGCCAGAGTTCCAGACGTGGCACCTGCGCCACTTCAGGCAGAGTCTTCTCGCCGCCGGGCCAGCTCTCAGCTTGTTACCTCTTCCAGGAGGTCTGTAGATGCTCTCCCCTCTCCTAGGGATCTTGGGGAGAGTACACAGTAGCCCAGAAGGTCAGACTTTACAGGATACAGTACACTAGACCCTTCTGCCGACTTTTCTTTCCCAGTAGACCCCTATGGGTCGTTCTGGCCTGGCGAGTCTTCTGGTACCGGCGCCACTCTGCTTTCAGAGTTCTTTGGAGAGCCTCCACACACACTGCCACCGTTAGGCTTGGTTCCCACGGAATTCTCTTTCTTCCCTGAGGGCCACCCGACTGACTTTGCGGGCTCTTCTCTTGTCCCTGTCAGCTACTCAACTGACCTTGTAGGACCTTCTTCTGCACCAACTAGCTACCCACCCGACCTCACGGGTCCTTCTTCAGCTTCAGTCAGTTACCCAGCCGACTCTGCGGGTCCCTCCACGGGTACGTATTTATTATAAGTCAATTTATTTTAAATGCATTATTATAATATTTTCTCTGTATTAATTGATTCCAATCTTTTGTGCAGTTCCTGCGGGATATGATTACACTTCAGAGATTATCAGCTATGATACCCTACCTCCGACCTCCATGACGTCTGAGATGTGTAACGATTTGGCGCAGCCTCTGAGGAGGTTAGTCTTCAGCATTGACCCTAGGTCTCCAGAGTCTTGGCACGACTTTTCTTCTACTGCCAACCAGCTCCTTGGCCTACTAGCCAAGTATGGGGCGAGCACTACTGAGTTATGTTTTTGGGAGGCGGTGTGCCGCGAGGCGGAGTCTTGCATCTGGCATCTGAGCTCCCTCTCGATCACCGGGTCTACAGTTACACTTCCAGAGAGAGAGGGGATGGTTGTCAGCTGCAGAGCGAGGGCTGACGGTGCTCATGACCTATATGACCGTAGTGTAGAGATCCTGAGGAGACACCGTCAGAGTACTTCTGACATGACTAGGGAGGAAGATGGGGTGACAACCCGTATGTGGAACATGTGGAGGGACATCACGCAGGCGATGTCTCAGAGGCTTCACATACAAGACAGACGTAGACGAGGGGATCGTCTCATTAAGAGGGAGGAGCAGCGTCAGAGAGCTTTGCAGCAGAAGATGTTGGATGCAGACGCTTCACTAGCACGTGCCGTGGAGCAGTTTCAGGTTGCCCAGTCAGAGTTTCAGACCTTGGCTACGGTTACTGACAGGCTGGAGAAGTTACGGGCTCGCCTTTTCTGACACGTTCTAGTTCATTGTTGCTTTGGTCTGTACTTTTTTTTTTTTTTTTTTTAGTGTCTTGAGTCTCCGTGTACTTGTACTTCATGATGATCATTATATATATATGGAGGATTTTTTGTCAGTACTTCTTCCCCCCTTTTTTATTTTTTACTCTGAGCTGTGTTGAGTTGTGTGCTGGAATTATACTCTGAGTTTGAGTTTTGGACTTATGTTGTTGGTATTACTGGGGATTTTAAATATTTATTTGGAGATCTCGGCACGCAGCGCGATGTCGATCCAAATAAATATTTAAAATGCCCCCAGCCTTTAAGGGTAATTATGAGCAGCATCGCATCAGCAACTTATTGAAATCAGTAGCCATCAGATTTAGCTCAAATTTAAAAAAATTTGGCTCATTCTGTCCTATGCTTTGTGCGACGGACTTGATGAAAAATTTATAGGTTCTTAGATTCAGTTGATAGTACCAAATGTGGGTAGTATCTTAATTCTTAACCACTTGAGAAGACTTTAATCTGAATCACTTTATTTCATCAGATTAGAAGAGCAATAATTTAATAGCTTTTTGTCTTCTAGTTGCTGAAACGGGGTCTCTCTACTGCGGCCTTTCTTATGGCGTGTTGAGTAGACAGAACTGCCAGTGATCCGGTCATATTTGGGCGTGTTGGATCCGGCCTTTTACACCCATTCAGACTTCAGACTCGAGCCATGGGAAATATGCTCCCCAATACTGACTCTTCTGAAATTAGTAGATTTGAAGTCATCCTTTATGATTGAAAACTTGGAATCTATGGACATTTGGTAGGTGTTCGAGACTACTCTTATCCACTGGAATTCTGATTCTCCGGTCAATTAGGAGAGTCTTGTAGACTATGACCCCTAGAACTCGTTGAATCAAATCAGCTTTCATTCTTCCTGCAGTCTTTACCGATGGGTTGACGAAGTGGGGGTTCCGTTACTACGACCTTTCTTATGGCGTGTTGAGTAGACGGAGTCGCCAGCGATCCTGCCATATTTGGGCGTGTTGGATCCGACCTTTTAGACCCATTCGAACCTTAAGCTTCAGACTGTTGAAAGACTTCAAGCTTTTCTAGCTCAATTTGTTGAAGTGCATAATCACAAAAGTCTCCCTTTTGACTTTAGAAATCTTAGTACATTGGAAGGAGAGATGTCCCGAACCTTAGGAAAAATCGTCCACATATATACTGATAATAAGAGTTATCACATCCTAATTTTAAAGGGATGTTCGTAGTCGATGATTCAAAATATTTGTTCGGGGATCTCGGCACGCAGCGCGATGTCGACCTGAATAAATATATAAAAGAATTCCTTTTTTTTTTTTTTTTTGCAAAATTGACATTCTGGAGTTTTAAATATTTATTCGGGGATCTCGGCACGCAGCGCGATCTCGACCCGAATAAATATTTAAAATGCCCCCAGTTTTTTTTTTTTACAAAATTGACATTCTGGAGTTTTAAATATTTATTCGGGGATCTCGGCACATAGCGCGATGTCGACCCGAATAAATATTTAAAATGCCCCCAGTTTTTTTTTTTTAATTGACATTTTGGAGTTTTAAATATTTATTCGGGGATCTCGGCACGCAGCGCGATGTCGACCCGAATAAATATTTAAAATGCCCCCAGTTTTTTTTTTTTTTTTTTTTGCAAAATTGACATTCTGGAGTTTTAAATATTTATTCGGGGATCTCGGCACGCAGCGCGATGTCGACCCGAATAAATATTTAAAATGCCCCCAGTTTTTTTTTTTTTTTTAATTGACATTCTGGAGTTTTAAATATTTATTCGGGGATCTCGGCACGCAGCGCGATGTCGACCCGAATAAATATTTAAAATGCCCCCAGTTTTTTTTTGTTTTTTTTTTTTTAATTGACATTCTGGAGTTTTAAATATTTATTCGGGGATCTCGGCACGCAGCGCGATGTCGACCCGAATAAATATTTAAAATGCCCCCAGTTTTTTTTTTTTTTTTTTTTTTTGAAATGCTTTCTTGTGTCACAAGAGAATTCCGAAATATATATCGTACATATACCTGTAATTACATGCAAAGTACACATGTTTATCCTTATGCATAGTACTTCTTCAGGTACCGGCCGTTAATTGGTGGCATAGGCCTTTGACCATCCAGGTCAATCAATTGATAGGCTCCTCCTAGGTACACCTTCTCTATGACGAATGGGCCCTCCCAATTGGACACAAATTTTCCACCAATTTTTCGGTGTGGGATGATTGGCCTTCTCAGCACTAGGACCAGCTCCCCTTCTTGAAATGTTCGATGGCGTACCATTCGATCAAATGATTTAGTCATCTTTGCCCGATAGATCTCCAAGTTCTGTTGAGCTTGTAGTCTGATTTCATCGAGCGCATCGAGTTCTTCCGTTCTCAATCGGGCATTTTGCTCCTGAGTCAGATCATACTGGATAGCTACACGGAGTGATGGTAGCTCAATTTCCAATGGCAGTACAGCTTCAACCCCAAACACTAGTGAGTAGGGAGTGGCTTTAGTCGGTGTCTTGTAAGTAGTACGATACGCCCAGAGTGCCTCCACCATTTTAGTGTGCCACTCTCTTTTATTCTTGGTTAGGATCTTCTTTAATAGTTTTACAAGCGTCTTGTTAAATGCCTCAGCCAAGCCATTGGCCCTTGGGTTGTATATTGATGAGTATCGCCAATCGATCTTGTGACACTCAACGAACTTATATATTTTAGTGCTTTTGAATGCTGTGCCGTTGTCTGAGATCACACGGCACGGTACACCAAATCTGTAGACGATATTATGGGTGAAGAAGTTAATCACATGCTCGGACGTGACTTCTTTGAATGGAGCTGCTTCTGCCCACTTAGAAAAATAGTCCGTTGCTGCCAGTATGAAACGATGTCCAGCTGATGATGGTGGATCTATCGGTCCAATTATATCGGTTCCCCAACATTCAAATGGCCATGAAGCTACTGTTGGGTGCAGTGGATTTGGTGGCTGATGTATAACATCACCGTGGATTTGACACTCGTGGCACCTCTTAGCGTGGTCAATACAATCTTTGACCATAGTTGGCCAATAATAACCCATTCTCTTAATTTTAGCAGCCATCTTAGGACCTGACTGATGTGCTCCACAAAGTCCTTCGTGGATTTCTACTATCACTTTATCAGCTTCCTTGGTCCCTAGGCACCTTAGCCACATTTGATCAAAGGCTCGTCTGTACAACATGTCATTGACAAATGCATAGCGCAGTGCCCTTTTCCGAATTTGTGCGGCCATAGATTTTTCTGTCGGGAGCTTGTTTTCTTTGAAGTAGTCAATGAATGACTGCCTCCAATCATTTTCGACTTCAATCTCTAAACAATGCCACCATGATTCTGAAGCTTGACTAGTTTTACGTCTCTTGGTCACATGATATTCTTCCGGATAATTTTCCATAACAATCTGATGGAGGGGTTGAGGCTCAACTGGAATTATATCCTGCTTGCCTGAATTTGATATCTCTTCTGCTATTGGGAATTGTAATAGAGCAGGCTCCAAGATTCGACGATTATAAACCCCGATGAATATAGGCTTCTCTTCATTGGTATTTGCCATCTCCTTGGCCAATTTGGCCAAACAATCTGCTTTGCCATTCTGCCCTCGAGGAACTCGAGCTAATTCAACATTTGGCAACTGTTTCAGGAGCTCAAGGGTTCGCCGGTGATAATGAGCCAACTCAAGCTTGCAAATCTTATAAATCCCCAAGACTTGATTTATTACAAGTTGAGAGTCACCAAAAATTCGGAGATTTTGAATTCTGACATCAATTGCGATCTCCAATCCCACAATTAAAGCTTCATACTCAGCTTCATTGTTGGTTCGGGGTTCAGTTAAACTGAATGAAAATCTCATTATGCCTCCTTCTGGTGCAATGAAAACTAGGCCTACGCCAGCTTGGGCCCTAGCAAGATTTGGAGGTCGGGCAGGTTTAATCGACGATGCTCCGTCGAAATACATCTCCCAAAATGCTACTTTCTCGTTTTCCTCAACTTGCATAATTTGTTCATCTGGCAGATCATCATTAAGTGGGGAGTCTGCTGGGATAGGATGTGCGGCGAGAAAATCTGCCAAAGCTTGTCCCTTTACTGCCTTTTGTGGAAGATACATGATATCAAACTGCAATAATAATACTGCCCACCTGGCCAGGCGACCTGTCAACGCTGGTCTTGTCATCAAGAACTTCAACGGATCAATCTTTGATATCAGTGTTATTTTATGAGACAGCATATAATGACGGAGCTTCTGAACTGCGAAGATTAATGCTAAGCAATGCTTCTCAATCGAAGAATAGCGAATTTCTGCTCCAATCAATCTTCGACTGATATAATATAGTGCATTCTCTTTGCCCTCTTCATTATGTTGGGCCAACAATGCTCCGAGAGATTCTTCTAAAGCTGCTGTATACAGTATAAGAGGCTTCCCTGGGATTGGTGCCGCGAGAATGGGCGGATTCAGCAAGTATCTTTTGATGCTGTCAAACGCTTCCTGACACTCTGCGTCCCATTTGAAGCGGACATCTTTTTTCATAAGCTTGGAAAATGGTTGGCACCTACCCGAAAGATTTGATATAAACCGTCGAATGAAAGCCAATTGTCCTTGTAAGGAGCGGAGTTGTCGTAGGCTTCTTGGTGGTGGCATTTCTGTGATCGCTTTAATTTTATTGGGATCGATCTCTATACCTCGATGACGAACAACATACCCCAAGAATTTACCAGAGGAGACCCCAAAAGCACATTTGAGAGGATTCATCTTCAGATCAAACTTTTTGATCCTCTCAAATACAATTCTAAGATCTTTTAAGTGATCTTTTTGGCCAAGGCTTTTAACAACAAGGTCATCTACATAGCACTCGACCTTTTGATGTATCAAATCATCAAATATGTGAGTCATCGCCCGTTGGTAGGTGGCACCAGCATTTTTCAGGCCAAAGGGCATGACCGTGTAGCAGAATATGCCTATGGGAGTTCTAAATGCTGTATGCTTCTCATCTTCAGGTGCCATCTTGATCTGGTTATAGCCCGACGATCCATCCATAAATGAGAACATATCAAAATTTGATGTACTGTCCACCAAGAGTTCAGACACAGGAAGCGGAAAGTCATCTTTTAGGCACGCCTTATTGAGGTCCCGGAAGTCGATGCAGATACGAATCTGTCCATTTTTCTTCTTCACTGGGACGATATTTGCGATCCAATCAGCATACTTTTCTTCTCGGATGAAGCCTGCCTCTATGAGTTTCTTCGTTTCAGCAATCACTTGTTCTTCAATCTCCAATCTCATTCTCCTTGGAGCTTGTTTGATAGGTGTTGCATCTAATTTGATGGCTAGTTTGTGAACTGCCACATCAGGGGATAAGCCTGGCATCTCAGCATATGTCCAGGCAAAGCAATCCCTGAATTCACAAAGCAGCTCTTTTATTTCTTCTATTTGTTCTTCGGGTAGTAAAGAACTAATGAAGGTTGGGCGAGGGTCCTCCTCAGTTCCCAAGTTGACTTCTTTTAGTTCATCCATAGTAGCTGCCTGTCCGCCATCTTCGAGTTCTTCAGGTGCAGGCTCAGCTTCTACTGGTTGATCATCATAATCATTAGCTTCATAAATCTCTTCAGCACCGTCATCATCAGATTCAATTTCCCTGCATGTAATGGCACGACACGTCTCCCCTTGGGAACGTCTTTGCACAACAAATCCGAGACCTCTTCTAGCGAAAATATCTTTTCTTCGTAACATACGGGGATTTCTTCGATACCAAAGCTTCAGGCAAAGGTGAAGTTGTTGCTTAGGGGTGCGAATTCTGACTTGTTTTTGCAACATCCTTCGTACATTTTTAGTAATAAATCTGGGCATTCTTGTAGGCACTAACTCCCTACGTTCAGTGGATCTGTAGAGCCAATCTCGATTCTCTTCATCTCCACGCTCTCCAGATTTGTAAAATATGATTCCTGATCCACCCCTATTTCTTTGAGGAGGCACATAAAACATTACAAGTTCCTCGACATTATGCACCTCTCGAGGAGCAATTTCTTTGAAATGTTGCGGGGGAATACGTGTGACCACACATTCATTGTCTGAGATTGATAGATTATCTATCCTCTTTGAAAGTACATGTTGCACATTGTTCATATAGATAGACTCGTAGTCATAGTCATCATCTGAATATCTTGCCTTCTTTTTCCCCCTTACTGTTGATTGTCGTATCTCCTGAGATTTAATAGGGTTGACATCATCTTCATCTGTGTCACTCCCTAAATGAGGCACATGTTTTCTTGATTTGTGAGAGATTTCTGTTTTAGGAAGAGTCGGCGTTGCCTTCTTTCTTCCCACCTGCTTCTTCTCATCTTCTTGTCTGGGGCGCCTTACAGCCTTTGGGTTTGCTGCCTTAGTCTCAAGAGAACTTGACGGCTTTGATTCCTTGGGGATGAAGTATCTAGCATCTTCATAAATTTTCACCTCATGAACAGCAAAGGGCTGAATATCACCGGAGATTCTGAACTCCTCTCCATCTCTGATGTACTTCATACACTGATGTAGTGTTGATGGGACAATACCATAATCATGCAACCACGGGCGACCCAGAAGCGCCTTAAATGAGGTGTCCGCATCAATCACATGAAATTTGGCCTCGGTATGGAGTTCCCCAAATACTAAAGGGAGCATGAATGATCCAAGGGTCTTTTGTCCCTTTTCATTGAAGCCGTGCACCATCAATTTGTCTTGCCCAAGGTGCTGCACATCGAGACAAAGTGATCTCAGAGCTTTCAAGCTCATAAGGTTGATAGAGGACCCGGGATCTATCAAAATTCGGCTGATTATCATCCCGTCACTTTCTGCAGTGACATATAAAGGCCGATTATGGTCTGCCGTTCCGAGCATCATATCATCCTTGGCAAAAGTAATGATTGGCTCATTCCGAGCTTGTAAAACTTCAGTCAAGTTACGCTCAGCAAAATAAGCTTCATATCTTTCGGGGTCCCTGAGAGCCTGAATCAGGGTTTCTCGAAGATCTTTGGACATCACCAGAGCGTCGTATATGCTAAGCTGTGCTGGGATTTTTCTCAAATGGGATAGGATATTATAATCTACCCCTTTAGCTGGAGTTTCCTTTTTCTTGGAATCTTTGAGAATGATATCTTCATTAACGACAATTTCCTTCCCTTTGTCTTTATCAGGGAATTCTTTCTTTAGTGGAGACGGTAGTATTTTACCGCCTCTCAATTGCACTTGGGCGATCTCCTCCTGCTCGGACCCATTTGACGATGCATTATCTTCAGAATCGATCATTGCCTCATCTGGAATTTCATCTGTTGATTCAGAGCTGCTGCCCAAATTCACATGTTCCATCTGCGAGGTGATATCAGGCTCTGATTCCTCATCTTCTGGAAAATATAAATCCTCTTGTACACTGTAATCCATTGGTGATACCATCATACAGGACTCAGAGGGTGCTTCTTTTTTCTTTTTGGCCCGAGTTACCGGTGTTGTTGATATAACTCGACAAGTTTCTACGGGAAGTATATCTTCATTAACGACAATTTCCTCTTCAATTTTGAGTTCTGCCATAAAATCAGCAAGCTTAATGGGGCGTCTGACAGTTTGATAGTATTCATCTAAACTATCGATAACCCTTTGAGTTGCTGTCTTTTTCTCCCTAGGCTTCTTCAACTTAGTCTTCTTCTTTGAGGCTTTCACCTTCCCAGACTTTGAAGTGCCAGCTTGATTAAGGAGTTGCTTAGAAGTGGATGATCGCATCACAGGTAGTGTCTTGAGATCTATCACCGGCTCAATGGGGGACTTCCACTTCACACCCGAAACACCCTCAAGCTGTTTCAGCATCTTCACTGTTTTCTTGGAGACTACAGTCTCCCATTGTTCTTCTTGAATCAGCTTCTTTTCTTTTCTTCTTTCTTCAACCAGAGGTATGGAGGAAGTTGTAACTACCCGGGTTGATTCTTTCCTGGGATTAACCAACACATTATCTGACAATGTGAGCTCTCCCTTTCGATATTTTCTTTCAACCCAATCCTTGAAGATATAACAATCTTCAATGGGATGGCCCAGCACTCGGTGATACGGGCAGTAGTTCGGGTCACTAGATTCTTTCGACTCCTCTGGCCTCTTGCACTCCGGCAGTTCTAAGCCTGATTTTAATGCTTGTCGAAATAACTTTGCGACACTCTCTCTTTTGAATGGATATTCTTTATTCATTTTATCTTTGAGAGATGGGAACGTTCTATCACCGGTTCCCATTGTTTGCCTCGGACGTTCCCCTCCGCTTTGAAAAATTCGTGGTCTATCATTTCCTCCGAGCATCAGCTTCGATTGAGGGTTAGGGTTGTAGACTTGTTTTGGCTTTTCTTCATACTGCATTGGTTGCTTGCCTTTATCTGCATTATAGACCACTTGTTTCCCCCTATTCGGCTTGAGAGAGGATGCAGAGTAAGTTTCACTTCTTCTTGTCTCCGAGGTTTTGGGCTTCTTGGTCTTGTCAGAGTTGCCATCTAATCTTGACAAGTTTAGTTTTTCAAATTTAGCCACTCTATCCAGTAGGTCCTGAAATGTCGTGATTGTGGCCATGCATAAGAATGGTTGCATCTTATCATCGATGTTTCCCATTAATAATTGTACTGCATGTTCTTCTTCAAGTTGTTGTTCACATTTCATACTCAAATTGCGCCACCGAGTTATGTATTTCGATACTGACTCCTCTCTCTTCCGCTTATCTAAAGCGAGGTCGGCGATTGTAATCTTCTCGGTCGCACTAGCGAATCTCTTCACAAACATGACCTCTAATTCTGCAAAAGTCTTTATAGAGTCATTTGGCAACTCGGCATACCATTCAATTGCCGGAAGAGCAGAGCATCATTTCCCCCTGTATTCCCACAGGTGGCCTTGAACTGCGCTAGGTGCTGTCTGGGATTGTTAGTGCCATTGAATGTGTGAAATTTTGGAACCGAATACCCCTTCGGGTACGGCACTTGGTCGTATTCCGCGGGATACGGACGACCCTTGCCAACCAATTTTTCGGCCTGATCAATGGCTATAATAGCCTTGATCCTCTCTGTAATTATCCCTTCGAGCTGTGCAGTCGTTACAGGCTCAGAGGTGCTGGCAATATTTTGAGGAGTAGGCTGGCGAATTATATTTTGAGCCTCATGACCGTGCTCAGGAGTGCCTCTTACTCCCGAGACTTGAGGCATTTGATGGTTCGGAGGATCAGCTGGAAGATTAGGCATGGGACCAACAGTGGCAGTTCTCTGCATCATCTGCATCATTGCTGTCATTTGGGTCATCATTTCATTCATCTTTTCATTTAGTTGAGAGATCTCCCTATCCTTGGCTCTCATCTGTCGTCTCACCTGTCTTCTCATGTCAGCGAGTGTGGTGCCTTGGTCATCGAAGGGATTCTCCTCAACGTCTTCTATTTCTTGCTCTCCAGGGGAGCGATCATCTCCGCCAGCAACGGAACCAGTCTCTTGTTGACGTACTTGCCTGGGTTGTGGCTGCCAATCGACATGATCTTCACCATCGTCGTGGTAGACTTCCTCGATAGCACGTGTATGTCTTACCATGTAGACGACTTCGAGGTTCATAATATCCTCTATTTCATCCTCCAGGTTTTCCTCCATAAATTCATCAATATTCTCATCAAAATTTTCTTCTATATTTTCTTCAAGATTCTCTTCTATATTCCCTTCGAGATTCTTTTCTGTATTCTCTTCTAAATTTTCTTCCCCTTCGACATATTCCTCCCCTTCTTTTATATCTTCTTCTCCTTCTTTTTCTCCTTCTAATACTCGGATCTCCGAACGGCGACGCCACTGGATCTCCGGTTCTTGATTAGGCAAGGAAATTTCTTCGATCAGTGGGCTACGATCGAAGTTAGTATCTTCTTTCGGAGGAGATGGAGGGCGACGGGATCCCCTGGAGGATTCTCCAAGGTGTCGACCGTCAGGGGGGACGTCATCGTGGGTCTTCTTTTGGACCCATCTTTGATGTTGTTTGTAGGTGGGAGCGGATCTCCGGGAAGCCATACCAGATGTCACGCCCAAATTTATTTCTCTTCTTCTTTCTTCTTCTCTGCGAGATTTTGGTCTCCAGATTTCCTTTCCCTTCCATCGGGACCTTTCGGCAGTGGATCCCTGAACTTGAGGTTCAGGTGTCACACCCCAATGTTCACCGCGTGGAGCTTGTCGTTGATATCTTCTTTGTTCAGCTATCACAACAGATGATAGCCTTTCCCTTTGAGGGGTTCTTCTAGCCTCAATAACTAGCGGCCTCTGAAATTGCCTCTTCATCAGTCCCCTCTCTTTGACTGTTTTCAGCACTCGATGTACTCGAGCTGATAGACGTTCAGGTTCTCTAGTCTTCTGAGGGGTTGGTGCTTGTGGTCGATGCTCCCAGAATGACTGTTTGAGCTCACCAGAAGAGCTATTTCTTTTCACCCATTTAAGATTGGTAAACTTATTCTCAGTGGGGACATTAGCCTCAAGTTCTTGGGCTGGCAGGTTTGATGGGTGCACAGGCACCAGTTGTTGCTGAGCTCGGATCTCAGCATTCAGTTTTCTCCTCTGCCTCCTTGTTAGCTTTCCTCCAGATGAGGAAGCTTCAGCATTATTCTTCTCGGGTGCAGGTAACCCATTTGGCAGAGCAGTGGTGTTTGTAGTCACCACAGAAATCCTTCTTCCAGTAACAAATCTCTTGGTAGCCGGGGCTTCTGACTGTGACAGCCGTTCAAACACAGAAATCCTCCTATGAGGATTTGTAGCAGAAGGTCGTTGTACTAACAGATTCACACGACCGGTAGGAGCTTCAGCAGTATTAAGTCTTCTAGTAGACCTCTCGACATTCGTGCCATTCATAGGAATGGCGGCACTCCTTGCAGCGATTGCCGGGAAGTCAACGCTACCAAATTGGAGGGTAGCTCCGGCATTTCCAGTGTTGATCAGAGCATTCGCCAACTGAATGCTAGCTCCACCTCCTAGTTGAACAGTGAAAGGAGTGTTCTGTAGATCCATCTGCACGAATGAAAGGTAAGGGTTAGTAATCAGAATCTGATACATCACCCCACACTTTCAAAATGCAGAGACTTGCACAGAACAAAAGATAAAAGTAGGTAACCATTAGCAAGCAATAAAAAGGTAATATAAATTTAAAGCACTGCTGACTAAGCTATCTCAATGAACGTATGAATGATCTTATAGAAAATGATTTTAAAATTTTGATTTCGCTAAATGATCATTTTAAAAGATTCAAAATTTTAAACACGAATTGATATGGCTGCTACTATAGCACTGATATGACTAGCCAAAGATGGAAAGAGAAACCATTCCCCAGTGGAGTCGCCAGAAATCTGTGGGCTCCGAAAATTCGGCCCCGACCTCCGCTCGCTTTTCTTATTTGGCGAGGGAGTTTTAACTGAATAAGTTCCGAGGTAAATTTTGGAAGGCAGATGGGTTTGTAGATAAGACACTACCCAGAGATTTCGCCCTCATTTGGTGAGGACTTTATGATCTGAGTTCTGGTTTCCTATAGGCGCAAGCCCCTATAGTTAATTACCCCTCCCGATCACGAGAGAGAACTTTCGATTAAGGCTAGTCGTCAATCAGATACGTAGATGATACGTGTTATCTGGCATATAGTAGCAGCAATGGGTTTGGAAATTGGGTTTAGATTTGGAGAATTTGAGAATTCGGAGTATTGGAAGATTTGATATTTAAAAAAGTTTGAAAAGTTTGGTATTTAAAAATAAAAATTTCACCATCGAGCACTTAAAGCGAATGGTGGGGGAATGGATGATGGGCCCGATCAAGATCCCATGGTTCCGTCGTCCCGGGCCATCGTGGTCCCTGGTCTACTTAGTCAGAGGAGGTAGTCGACCCAACCTGACAGAAGGATCCTTGTCGGCAGCCATGGGTTGCTTCGTCCAAGGAGACCTTGTAGACCTGGGATGAATGTTTGTCTAAGGGGACAAATTTGAATCCACCTTAGCTTACAGAGGGCTTTGTGCCCTATCGATCATATCCTATTGATTCATATCTCAAGGATTTAACGCCACTAAGGAGCGTATTGGCTCTGGCCATAACCGCTATCTATGGTGCCATTTGGCGGCAAAACCACTCGGTTCAGAGGGCCCCGGGTCATAACCGTTTACCTGCAGTGCCATTTGGCGGCGAAACTGCCGGTTAGAGGACACGTACCACGTCCTTACTGGCAAAAGATTGTTTGAGAATGGATCCTAGTGATATTTTCGACCAGGCATTAGCTCTTTGAGAGCTGAAGTGTTTTTTAATTTATCCACCTCGACAAACTATTGCGGAGGGCGGATGGATTTTGCTTTAAGTTTTTGATGGATAGATTTCAGATTTTAAATATATGAAATTTTGGATATTTTTGGGATTTTGGGTTTTGGATTTTCTGGAGTTTTGGGTATTTGGGTGGAATTTGAAAATGTTTGGAATGGACTTTTGGATATTTGGGAGATATTTGAGAACCCCTCCGGTTGAGATCTGCATTCAACACGGCCATCATCGGGGTGTTTGGGGTCATTTCTCTTTATGGATTGAACCTTGTCACTCTGTCGGGCTGGCGACAGAGGATCGGGTTTCTTATAGGCTTTGAGCCTTTGAAAGTGAATTCTTTTGATTTTAGGCATTGAAGGCCTAATATGAATGTATTAAAATAAATATTCTGGTTATCACGGCCACATATTTATTTGTTGATTCGAACCTTGTCGACTCCTATTAATCCGTATAGGAGGATCGTGTTCGAACCTGAATTCACTTGTCAACCCGCGCAGCGTCCCTAGACGTCACGTGTGTACCAATAACACGCTCGCCGGGGCACATGCGGGTTGAGAATATATTTCCCCCTTTAGTGTACCTATGTGTATACAATTTATAGTGCACGTGTAGGGGGTATTTTGAAATAATTGTAGACGCCTTCTGTCTGCTTGTACGAATGCTGCAGATCCGGTGGCGTATTGTAGCAGCTCATGAATAGAATTGTTCGCTGCTTTATACAGGTAGACTGTCGCGCACTATTTGTTGATTTTCGTAGGCGGGTCATAGTGCACTAACTAATCTCCTGCTTTGGGTCGTAGGAGCTTGTACTTGTTGTATTCTTCATACATTTTGTTGTGGTATTTAGTCTTTTCGGTGCATCCGCTATTGCTGCATGTAGGTAGATAGATGTCTTCTTTCACAGACTGAAATTGACTTCAGGATACTGCATTTACTGAAGTCTTTTTGTATCTAACCCTGGGTGGCATGTTATACATACATCCGTATTCGTAGAAAGATTATATGTATTGCAGATCTTTTGGTTCTTAATTGCTTACTGATCAGTGTGCTTATTTGTATCTTGATGTTGACTACGAGGATGCTAGAGTACCCTTGCTACATCTCCCTTGCTTTGCTTGTGAGCAACTCCTTCGCTATTGTATTTCTTCATGCTCATCTACTTTGCAAATATGTCGCTTGTGTGAGAATTATGTTGAATATCATAAGCTTCTCGTTGCCCTTGGAAGTAGTTATTACCTTGATCTTGATTGGTATAAAAGCTTTTCAACATGTATTTGGGAACTCCTTTTTTTATTAGCACCTTGATTGGAATGCTACCACATTTGTCACACATCTTCTACTAACATGTCAAATGTGTTCGTAGAGAACTGCTCTGTATAACATGAGAGGCACTTATTATCACTTGCAATTTGATGGATTGAAAATCATAAGATAATCTTATGTTTCTTTTTTTTTTTTGTATCTTCTTGGAGTTTGATCGTTGTATTCAAGTTATACCCATTACAACTCCTCCAAGCATATTTTGTTAGCAAATCAACCTCCCATTTGCATGTTTATTAGTGTCTTCATTCAAACTGAGATGATTATCCTTCCTTTGCCATTAATTGTAAACATGCCATGTTGAAAGTTTGCGACTATTCCACTTGATCACTAACTTGCACTTGATTGCATGACATTTGAATGAGTACTTTACATTTAAATTAATATGACAACTCCTTATCATTTCATTGGAGCTTTGATGCCATCATTCAAATCAAGTTATACTTGATTTTGAATCAAATGAGACTCAAGATACAAGTTCAAGTTTGAGTTAAAAAATATTCAACCAAATTCATTGTCCAATGTCATTTGATTAGAGTCCGAGATGAGTTTCTTTGTAGTTTGTTTAGGTTTATAATTAGTTCATTAATGTCCAGCTCAAGTCCCCTGCTGTCTTGTAGAGTCCAAGATGAGTTCAAGTTCAAGTGGCAAGTTGAAGTTCAAAAGAGAGTCCAAGCTCATATTCATTTGATATTCAAATTTGAGTTCCATTGATTAAGACTTTTGTAGTTCATGTCACATTTGAGTTCGGATTTGATGTCAAAGTCCTTTGTAATCTTATTTGGTTCAGATTATTTGCACCAAGTTCATTTTATTCAAACAAGTCCACAAGTCCAAGCTCATTTTTTGTTCAAGTCATTGGATTTTCAATCCAAATTTCGGCAGCCTCCCGGCGTCTCCCCCGTTTAGGGGAAAAACCAAGAGGCAACCATTCCCATCGACGCTACGTGAGCGCTTCAGGTAGGTGTCAAAAATGACACCGCGGTCGCGAATGAAAATTTTTTATCCCCGCCTGCTACGTGAGCATTTAAGGGTTTTTTTTTTTGTTTGTTGATTATAAGAAGGAAACAGGCGTTAGAAAAAAACACAGATTTCCCCCCTCTGCACCACGTGGGCGTTCGGGGGTACTTACATGAAAATAAAGAACACATTTTTTTATCCCCTTCGCCGCAAGCGTCGCACCGGTTTCCCACCCTAAACGCTACTTGAGCGCCTCGGGGGTTTGCCGGCTCGTTGCTAGCATTGAAGAGGGATCCTTTAATCGTCGCAAGCATCGCACCGGTTTCCCGCCCTCAACGCTACGTGAGCGCCTTGGGGGTTTGCCGGCCCGTCGCAAGCATCGAGAAAAGAACCATCTCTTCTTTTTAATGAAAGTAATTTAGTTAGCTATAGTATGAATAATTAATGCAATTAATTTAACTAACTATAACATTAATAGTTAGTAAAAGTAATTTAATTAATTATTATACTAACAGTTAATGAAATTACTTTAATTAACTATAACAGTTAAATAAACTAATTTACTAATAAGGAAAAAAAAAAAAAAAAAAAACTAACAGTTAATGACATTATTTTAATCAACTAAAATATAAGATAGTTAAATAAATTAATTTACTAATTATAATATTAACAGTTAGTAAATTTATTTTAATCAACTATAATATAAAATAGTTGAATAAATTAATTTACTAACTATAACATTAACAGCTAGTAAAATTATTTTAATGAACTATAATATAAATTAGTTAATTAAATTAATTTATTACTCATAAAACTAATGAACGCATAAAAAAAAATATTGTTGCTTCTATATCTTCCTTTTTTTTTTACAAAATATATACATATCTATATCTAAATAAAGACATACAGATAAACCTACATATGAACGATTCTAATAACAGAGACAACATAAATGGCGCATGACATTAACTTACTAATTACATAGCTAAAAGCATTAACATAACTAATTAAATAGTTGAAGGAAAATAACTCAACAACTACAGCAACAAATATTTAAGAAAAGAATAACTTTAAAGAAAATAACTTAATAATTACAGCAATAATTTTCTTTAAAAAAAAACTTAAATAACCACAATACTAATGATTAGAGATATTAGCTTAAGCAACTATAGCAATAATAGATGCAAAGGAATGTTACAGCAGATTTTTTTTTACTTTTTTTTTTAGGTTCTCATTTATATATATATATATATATATATATATATATATATATATATATATATATATATATATACTTTAATGGAAGACATTGCATGCACAAATTTTAACAGAAAGTGATATATACATAAATGTTAACAGAAAATATTTATATCTATACATAAATTTTAACAGAAAAATACTTATATACATAACAATAAAATATAGTTAGCCATACTAATTAATATTAGTTAACTGTAACAACAATGACTTACTTAATCAAACGAGTGAATGCAGAAGTTACAATAAAAAAAAAAAAACTCAAAAAAAAAGTCATATCAAATAACTCAGCATAGTAACCAATAGTACTCATACTGTTTACTTTATCACTAGCATGATATAACTTACCACTCACATTTTGCCAGCATGAATAATGATAAAGTAAAAAAGTAAAAGTAAAAAAAGAGTAAAAAAAAAAAAAAAGTAAAATAAGGACAAAGGGAGAAGTATTCACGTGAGGAGGTGAGGCTTGTCTTATTATTAGATGCAAGCAGAGAACCAAGCTCTTGCTTTAAAACGGGAGGAGGTGGAGAGGCTGAGAGTGGAAGAACGATCTGTTCTCGGTGAGTAAGTGAAATTTGGAAGGAAGTGAGGCTCGACACAGGACACAGGTATTAGAAGCGACGGAAGTTTTGGAGGTTTTTGGAGTTTCTGGTAAGAACTGTGAGGTCCAGACGTTCGCCTGGAGTTGAAGAAGCACGCAGAGAGGGAGGGAGGTCGGATGTGGACTTGAGGAACTGTAGCGTGAAAGATTTTTGAAGTCGAGCAAGCAAACCACAAGCCTTGTTCTGCTTCCATTTAACGACGAGCCATTTGTTCAATCGAGACCTTGCGAGAAGACGTGGAACCAGAGCCAGCAGCGGGATTTAAGGGATTTAATCAGAGATTTTGCGCAGGATTTCTGATAAAACGAGGTAACAGCATTGAATGTGATTTGCCATTTCATTTGACTTGTAAATGGTGATTTTATTTTTATTTTTATCTTTGATGTTCTGCTACTATTAAAGAAATTATATAGCAATATGAGCTTGAGATGGCAGTTATTGATAATTTTCATTTTTTAATATCTGCCAATAGAGATCAGGTTGAGGTAATTTGTGATTACCAGATATCTTAGTGTTTGCAAATCTTGCTTGTTTCATCAGCCAAAGGAAGAGATTTTAATGTGTGGACAACCCAACAAATTGTTCATCCATATCGTAGAGCTTGCACCCATGTATTTCTTTTTACTTAAATTCCCTTGACACTTTGGTAGTTGAAGGTCGTCGAGCACATTCTTGACGAAATCAAAAATTTTCCCTGAATTAATAAGCTTCGCCTCTCGGCACATAATTTGGCACTGCAACCCTCCTCGGCATCCTTCACATTTTAAAAAAAAAATCTGATTCTTAAATGGTGAAGCTCGTTCATATGCTCTAGCCATTCTCACTTTTAACATAAAATCCATATAGTTGTTGAAGAGAATTTAGCTTTCCGATTCCATGCATTCCAGAGAGATCATCCCATAGCAATTGCATGTAATGCACATTTTTTTGTAGAGTCATTCATGTCTCTCGATAAGAAATTTGGATGAATAAACTGCCCATATTCATGGATTATGAGTTGCAAATGATATAGATTGCTTAGAGATTTTGACGGTAAAGTTTGAAGAATCTTCAAGTATCAAAGATGCGACATATATCTAATTGTCTCGGGCATCATTTTAAGGTACGTAGCAAAGGTTTATAGCAAACGAATACTTTCCGAGACTTCGAAAATTTGAGCAAGTGCTTGTACCAAATTTTTTTTATAAATTTCCCGATCCTTTGAGCACCTCAAATTGCTAACATCAACGGACAAGTGTCGAATCGTTTCAAGAATCAAAAATAAACTCTTCACTACCAAAGACTCCAAAGCATTCTTGTGCAAAACAAACCATACCACCTTGTGTGGTAAATCATGCATTTTATAACATGTTGTGTTGAAATCGAATCTTGTCAGAGAAAGGTGTCTTGACTAAGACATCAAAATACCTCCGTCCAATAGCCTCCATAACACCACCAATGCCTTTAGTCGCCAATGGAGATCCTAAAATATTTTTTTTTTTTTTGAACTATTTTTCCAACAATAGATCTTTTTTTTTTTGGATCAACGGAGAGTTGTTCTTTACACGAGCAAATGCATGAGAGTTGAGAAGTAGAAAATACTCGTCTTCCTCTATGCCCGCTAATTTAATTATTTTCTCCTCCCTTTTAATTACCTTTGCAAATATTAGTGCAACTGAGTCCCTTCGGGTTGTTACCAAAATTTTGCTTCTCAAACTTCCATAAGCCAAAGGGACGAGCA
Source organism: Dendrobium nobile (assembly GCA_022539455.1). Taxonomy (NCBI): domain Eukaryota; kingdom Viridiplantae; phylum Streptophyta; class Magnoliopsida; order Asparagales; family Orchidaceae; genus Dendrobium; species Dendrobium nobile. The sequence continues at coordinate 34,713,049 of CM039725.1, forward strand.
CCTTCTCCCATTTACTTTTCCTATATTTTTTTTTATTCTCCCAAATGTCATCCAGCACAAGTAAGAATTTTTTTTTTTTTTTTTTTTTTTTTTTTGGACTTTATCTTAGTCCGAATGCTATCTTGAAATGCCTCAAATGTCTCCAAAGGCCTCTCCTTCTTAAGAGATTCCAACATATCTATAATGACTTTCTTACCTCAAAGTTGTTGAAAATACAAACCCACATTTTTTTAGATCAAATCCCTCTGCCATTTCATCTTCATAAACATGTCATAAGAGAATTGTCTTTCCCATATCGTCATCCTCCACTATAGATAGAAGAGAAATGTTTTTCTGTACAAATTCATTCCATTAGCAAGAACTTGATGCTCTTCATTTGATTGCTTTTTCAATTACTGCAAAGCAAACAAAGATCACAATGCCCTTCACATTTGAGCTGAATCATCCTTATCAAATTCATGATTTTTTTTGTAGTTGCATGGGTCAACAACGGTATTTATCATTCCCATTATATTTACTTTGGAGCCATTTTACTTTCGGCATGTACCAAAGTGTCAGTGACTTGAGGAAGGGAAGTTGCCCAAAAGGTCGAAGAGTTTCCCAATTACTGCAGTCTGTCAAATTGATTTTCTCTAGATTGGAGATAAGATTGACGTTGTTCATCCATATAGCAGACCTTGCACCCATGTATCTCCATATGCTCAGATCCCTTAGACAATTTGGTGGTTGAAGGTTGTCGAGTACTTTCTCATATAAATTGATGTTCCTCAAATCAGTGTTTTCCCCCTCTAAGGTTAAATTTGTGAGCCTCCTCTTTTCACATAATTTGGCGCTACAAGCCTCCTCGGCATCCTTAACATTTTCAAGGTAGAAGATTCCTAAAATGCGAAGATCATTCATATTCTCCAACTCCCCAATTCTATAACCACTCACATCTCTAACAACAAAGTTTTTCAGTTCTGTAAGATACTTTAGCTTTCCAATCCCACATATCGATGAAATACAATCTTCGGGCAATTTCACGTAACGCAAGTTAGAAAGGCTATTAATGCCACTTGGTAAAAAATTATGAACATAATGTCGACTTGAATCCCATCGATCATAGATTATGCATTGCAAGTGATAGAGATTACTTAGAGATCTTGGGAGCCTAGTGATCAACATATAACCATCAATCTTTAAGTATCGAAGATGTATCAAATTTCCAATCTCCTCAGATATTATTTTCAAGTACTCTTGAGGCAGTAAGTATAATAAGCGCAGGCTTCGCGATGCTTTGAATATGTCAATAAGTGCACTGCAAATATCCTCCTGATTAGAATGTTCATAGAACAAGAAAAGAGAGCGCAAATGTTTAAACTTCTCAATCTTTTTTAAGATGTTTGGATTTGTAGTTCGAACAAACAAGTGTCGAAGAGTCTCAGGAATTTTGAGAGATGACTCTTCATCATCCACAAGTTTGCCGCTTACCTGTGCAAAAAATCTAGATGCTGACTCATGTATTAAATCATGCATCATGTAGTTATCTACGCCCTTGTCAAATAAAGCTTTTTTGACTAAAACATCAAAGTACCTTCCTCCGATATCCTCCATAGTCTCTCTTTGATTAGAAGATGACTGAATGAAACCCAAAGCAATCCACATTCGGACTAAATCATTTTTATCATACTTATGATCTTCTGGGAACATACAACAAAATGCAAAACAATCTCGTAGATGATTTGGGAGAACTATATAGCTCAGTTTTAAGATGGAATGGATAGAATTCTGATCCAATAAATTGCTCTCTAGAACTGTCCTCCAATGCCTATCATCCAAGTGGTCATTCAGAACACCACCAATGACCTTAGCCGCCAACGGAGATCTTGAAAGCTTTTTAACTATCTCTTCAGCAATGCCTCTTAATTTTTTATGATCATCGTCAGAGGGGTTCTTTACACCAGCAAATGCATGAGAGTTGAGGAGCTTCAAACACTCATCTTCCTCTAGGCCCTCTAATTTAACTATTTTCTCCTCCTTTTTTAATACTTTTGCAAACATCAGCGCAACTGAGTATGTTCGAGTTGTTACCAGAATCTTACTACCAAAACCCCCAGAAGATAAAGGGGCGAGCACATCCTCCCATTTGCTTTTATCCTTCTCCTCATCCTCCTCCCAAATATCATCCAGCACAAGTAAAAACTTTTTGGACATCACCTCCTCCTCGAGACGCCCTTGAAGTGCCACAAGTGTCTCCAAACGAGGCCTCTCCTTCTTAAGACATTCCAACATATCTGCAATGACTTTTTTCAAATCAAAGTTATTGGAAACACAAACCCACATTTTAAGATCAAAGTCCTTTGTAATTTCATCTTTATAAACATGTTGCGAGAGAGTTGTCTTCCCCATACCACCATGGCCCACTATAGATAGAAGAGAAATGTTTCTGTACAAATCAGTTCCCTGATGCTCATTTGATGGATTCCTCAGCCAATCCATAACAAGCTTCTTCTCCTTGAGCCGCCCGATGAGATCATTTTTAGGCAAGGCTCCCGTTTCACGTGCTCTGTACAGCTCAAGCTGCTGCTCCTGATGCTCCTGCTTTGCGCCTTTTACAAGATAAAGGAAAGAAGCAACATTAGTTGAAACTCTATAAAGTTTCTGCACGGCCTCATCCAGTCGCTTCAAGTTGGGATCAATTTTGAGAGCACGTTTGATAATTTTGACAAGTCTTTTCTTCATGTATTTCATGATGGAACGCACCCTTCTCAGCTTCATGTTTTTGGTCGCCTGTTTTTCCAGTTCCATGTACTCCAGATCGTCCAACACGTCATCCGCATCATCAATGGCATCTCGTATTTGCCATAGCCATTTGTTAAGAGCCGGATTTTGGTCTGTGATTTGCTCTTGGCTGGAAGCAAAGTGGACGACAGCTTGGATCTGGGGGAGAATCTCTTTCAGCTTTTCCAGGTCCTCCTTCGTGCGTTTCTGCCATGCGATTTGATCTTTCAGGTAACGCAAGCCAGCGCTGATGAGCTTCTCCATAATTGGATCAAGAGACATATCCGCCATGGAAACGACGATCAATGTAGAGAAGAACAACTGAACAGTAAGAAAAAAAAGAGGAGATTGGAAGAGATGACAATTAGATAGTCTACCGGCTCACGACGATATCCTGCTGGTTAAGATAAGGGAAATCGGGATCGAGTGTGTGGTGCAATGGATGAAGGAAGGAAGGAAGGAAGAAAGAAAGGAAGGAAGTGTATTCCTCCCTCTCACCCAAGGCTCGAATCCTATTACTTTTTAGTCAAAAAAATTAATTCGTTTAAAAAAATTCTTGTATTGAAAAAATTATTTTTGAAAATAATAATAAAAAAAAAAACAGTGCCAAATAAAGTCTAAGCTGCCGGATAATCATTAGTTGACTAGTTTTTTTTAAATCAGTCTTTAAATATAAAACTTTTTTGAAATAAAAATGTTTTATTTATTAAAAAATCGTTATAGAAAATCTAATTTTTGAGATGCCTTGAAGCTTCAAGATTGAATATTTTTTATCATGAGACTAAATTGTTCTTATTCAAATGAAATATTCAGTTTAATATTTAGATAAGCATATTTGCATAGTAAATTGTGATGGATTTAACCAAACCATCAGTTAATGAGCCTTCATTCTTCATCTTGTTTGCTTCCTCATTCATAGATATTTAATATATTCATAAGTAAACAAAACATATTAATACATTCATTCAGAAATATTTATTATTCTCAACAAAAATTTTTAAGGACAAATTTATATATAAAAAAATCATTATTAAAGATTAAATTAGGAGAACGATCATGATTAAAAGAAAATTTTAAAAGAAATATACACGTAAAACAGTTTTGCACGAAATGGGGTCGGGCGTGCTTTGCGAAAAAATAAAATTGTTTTTAAGAAAAAAATGCAAAGTATGTTAGCATTTTGAGAAGAAAATGTATACCTAATTCACGTTTTCTATTCAAAACTCAATTAATCTTTACATAAAATGTTTTTGTGAAAATATAGTTCTGATCCCAAGTTGTGCAAAACGCACTGTCAAATTTCTTTTCTTAAATTCTACGTTAAATCTGATACAACCCTCTTCTGCTTTGCATTTTTTTTGCTTAAAACAGATTTTATTTCCTAAAGCGGACCGAACCGTATTCTTGCGTTTTTTGCACATATACGCTTATAACTGTAACTTTTATTTACCTTCTATTTAATTTTTTTTCTGTAAATGTAAATTAAGTCACTTAAATATATTTTTAAGAAGAAATTTAAAGAAAAAATGATAATTTAAATAAGATATTTTGATAGTAATTGCTTTTTCTGTTTTTTTTTTTTTTTAAGAGTTTTCCATCATAATAGCAAAAGCTGATTGCGTTTTCTGTTAAAACCCCCAAGTAATGTAAGATAAAATTAATATAATTCATTCTATTTTAAATATTTAATAAAATTAATGTAAGATACTAAAAAATTTAACATGATGAATATTCTAACTATTATATTTGTTTCAAATGATGTATTTAATTAACTTAAATATAAAAATAAATTAAAAATTATTTTATTAATTAATATACATTTAAATATTATCAAAATTTAACTTAAAATTAATTTATAACTTCAAATTAATTTACTTATATTAAAATATAACTTAAATTTAATTATATAATATAAATTTTAAATTATATAATTTTAATCAACTTAAATATAAATTAATATATATGAAATATACTTTACTAATTAATATGCTTTTAAATATTATTAAATTTGGTATAACATAATAATATTTAATTTAATATTAAAATTGCTATAATTTAATAATATTTAATTAATTCCAAATTGATATATAAAATAATACTTAAATATTAAAATTATTTAAGAATTTTCACATAATATTAAATATAGCTGGAACGTAATTTATTTATTCCTACATTTCTCATGATATTAATATGGCTGAAAGTTAATTAAATTTTAATAAATTTTAAATAATATTAAATATAATAATTTTAATTTTTAAATAATATTAAATTTAGTTGAATGTTAATAAGTTAAACATAAAATTAAATATTAATTTTCACATAATAATGTTTATTTTCATATTATATTAGATATTAAATATAATAATTTAAACATAATATTAAATATAGCTGAAAGTTAATTCAAATTTGATTAAATATATGAAAGTTTTAATATTTAAAATCCATCTACTTCTCCCTCTCCGCCTCTCTATCTATCTCTCTTCTTGCATTTAGTTTTGTAAATATTAAGTTTTTGAATTTTATCAATTTCTTATTTTAAAGTTTCATTTTCTCTAAAATTGTTTTCTTAAAAACATATTTTTACTTTTTTTTTTCTCAAACACATTCTCTGCAGATTTATTTTTTTTCCCAATTTATTTTGTTAACAGAAAAAATTTTAAATATAATGTAAATAAAGTTACACTTTATAATGTATATGCGCAATTAATTAATTTTTTCTGCATAATTTTGTTGTTATTTTCTTCAGAAACACAAACATATTAAAAACAATTATCGAAATTCACAAATAGTTAAATTCATAGACACTAATGTTGGTAATATTAACTCATAGATATTTAATATAATTCTTACGTAAACAAAACACATTAATACTTTCCTTCAGAAACATTTACTACTCTCAACAAAAAATTTTAAACAGCATATTAAAAAAATCAACACATTTAAAAATTCTTCAAAACTAACCTTAAAGATGATAGAAACTTCACTTTCCTTGTCTATTTCTCAACTCTCACTTTGTATTCCTCCCACCTTGCAAAAGCTTGTGCTCTCAAGGCAAGCCAGCTGCCATTTAAAGAAAACAAAAAGGAATAATGTTTGCTTGTAGGGTCCTAATATGTCATCCCCTCATTCAAGCAATCTAAAGGATCTTTCATCCCCCCATTCAAGCAATCCGTTTGCAAATAAAGGATTTGCCATCCCCCCATTCAAGTAATCTAAAGGATCTGTCAACCCCCATTCAAGTAATCATGTGAAAGTTGCATGAAGTCCAAAGAACGTTACATGCAGAAAGAAATAGTTCTCTGCTACTTAATATTCTTGCTATTTCACAAGACACCATGATAATTTAGGTAGCATCAAGCAAGTACATGAAAATAATAATAATAAAGTTTTATTAAATATTTTTTTTTGCTTTTGCTGGCAAACTTTCCTACCTTCTAATGAATTGATGAAGATCAATTTGAATATAAGCTTGCTTAAATAAAAGTTAGGATGACCCTAAATATAATTTTAAAATTTTTCAAATTGGACATTCCTTGAGATTTGTGCTTGATTAAGGCGATTTTTGATGACTTATTCAAAAGTCAAATTAATACATGCAATTTTTTATCTAGAAATTAAAAAACTTAGAAATAAAATTAATTTAAATAAGAGAATGTAAGAAAATTTCAGCCAAATTAAAAAGTTAAATTTTTCAAGAACTAGAAGTTATCTACCAACGAGCATTAGCTGATTAGCTTATGTAGTTTAACCAATAGCTATTTAAAACCAAATCATTAGAATAACAACAAATCTTATTAAAATGCGACCATAAGTAAATAACAATTAGAAAAAAAAAACTCTAAGACATTTACTAGACTAAAACAAAAACCTCACGAAGCAAGAGACGAAGCTCAAACAAAAACTCCACTTAAGACATTTACTCATTTCAGTTATTATTCCTGATATATCATCAAAAATTAACTTTATTTGGCACGAATCTCAAGGCAAAAATCAAGCCGGAAACTTCAAAAATTAAATCCGAGATCACCTGAACTCCGATTTCAGCAAACTTATGGTCAAACTGAGTGTCTCGTAAATACAAACCCAACGCCACCAAATTTGACTCAATCCAAGCCAAATTTGGGTCAAAATCAGGGGTCCGAAGCGCTATTGGAGGGTTTGAATCACAATTTGGGTTACCAAACAGTTTCCAAACATGACGTGCTTATACTCGAATCAAGCGAATCGACGAGACAAATCCAACGAGCCCAAGATCGCCAAATTCTGACATCATTAAGACATTCAAATGTCCATCAGACGGTGCATGATCAAGGGGTTCAACATCGGCCGTCCATCCAATCACTTCTCATTTACTTTTGATCTCTCACCTATTTACAGGCCATGCTTGATAGAATATATGCGGCGATAGAGTTAGAAAATTTTCTTCTCAGCGTTGTACAGATATCCAGCACACAAACAAGAGAGAAAGAAACACTAGGATTTTTATGTGGAAAATCTAAAAAGGGAAAAAACCACGGGGTCACACCCAGTTTAAATAATTCTACTAGTGTTTTGTTTAAGGTACAAGAGGTTGACTCATCCTTAAAATTTAGGACGATCAGATTACAATGCTACACTTTCGAATTGAAATCTAACTACAACGTCGGGCAAAGTTTCGACGTAACTTGGAGATCGAGCAAAATTTTGACGTCGTTCGGAAATTAGGCAGAATTCCAGCTGCATTCCAAAATCTGGCAAAATTGCGGCCTTCGAGAAGAAGTCCGGCAGCGCTCGGGCAGAATTATTGTGGCGCTCGGGCAGAATTCCGACAATGGTGGTCGAGGAGTTTCTTCCCTCCTAACCTTCTTCTCTTCTTCCTCCTGCTGAGATTCCCTCTCAAGAGAAATGAGTGGTCTATTTATAATTTTCTGGAGTGGCATGACCCGTAAATAGATGAGAGATCAGGGGCAAATATCGAGTGATTCGGATAAATGATCGATATTGAATCATTCGATCATGGACCGTTTATCAGGCATTTGAAGGTCTTAATGGCTTCAGAATTCAGCGATCTTGGGCTCGTTGGATTCGTCTTATCAAACCCCTCGATTCGGGTCCTTGAATTGGACTCATTTGGGCTCGAATTGAGTCGAAATTAGTGTTGTTGGGTTCGTATTTCCGAAACGCTCAGTTTGACTAAAAGTTTGCTGAAATCAGAGTTCAGTTGATCCCAAAATTAATTTTTTAAGTATCCATCATAATTTTGCCTCGAGATTCTTGCCCGATCAAGATAATTTTTTGATGATATATCAAGTACTAAGCATAAATCAATTATAAAATGAATTAAATGGCCTTTAGGGTTGTAAATAATCCTAACTAGAGCGATCTCATTGTTTATTTGTGTTTGGCTTCTTTGAAAATTTGTCCATTAGAGCTGATATCATGTTCAAAATTATTTGTGAATATCATGTTCCAATTCAATTTGTGTGTTATGAAACAAAAAACCCACATAAATATGAGAAGTAGCTGAAATAAAAACTCTTACTTAAATCTAAAAGATTAACAACAACACTAAGAGAATTATATTTATAATATTTTAAACACAAGATAAACCCCCAATATTGCTTCACATTTACATCATAAGGAAAACAATGCAAGAAAATACAAACCCACATTTTATGATCAAATTCCTTTGTAATTTCATCTTTATAGACATTTGCAAGAGAGAGTTGTCTTCCCCATACCACCATGACCCACTATGCATAGCAAAGAAATGTTGCGTACAAAGTAGTTTGATTATTTTTTGGTGGGAAATTAGGGGCTTAGCCCGTATCCATTTAAGTACAAAGAAAATTTACAAAGAGCAAAGGTTCAAAGAAAAAGAAAATACAAATGAAACCAGGATCCTGATCTACCAACAAATTATGAGCTCAAAATCCAAAAGAGCACATAAAAGTGATCCTAAAACTAAAAAACAACCAAAAAGTGAAAAGAAAGAAATAGAAGACATTAAAGATAAGGGGAACAAATAATAACAAAGCTCGAAGGACTCAGAATGTCCAAAACAAAATTAACCCAAAAATTGGACATCATCATGTGGATGTCGGTTCCCCTGGTTTCCGAGGGGGCCTTCCAAGGGGAGGAAATGTCACTGGTTGCCAAAAGAAAGACCTTCCAAGGAGCAAAAACAAGATAATGGTTAAAATCAACATTCATCACAGTCCTTGCTCATAAATCTTGAAACACCAGCTATACTCCCAAAAAAGTCGAAACAGGCAAACCAATATAAACCACAAAAAGCAGCAGGCCAATAACTATCCAATTAAGAGATGAATTGATAGATGTCATTGAAATATTTCCAGCATGAAATCTTCTTCAAAACAGCTTGTTTGATGCCCATTTTCAAAGAGGTCCAGCAATTAAAATCAGAAGCAACCCTTCTAACATTGTTTTCTTTCCAAATAAACTATATAGAACAGCAAGTTTGGTCTCAATAACATTCCCTCCACCCAAAGGCAGAAAAGAAGACATAATATGGAACAAAAAAACACATCCAAAGAACAAGTGAGAGTGTGTTTCCGAGGCAGGAATAATATAAGGAGCAGGAGGAATGACAATGGCCATCCAAAGAAATCATGAATAACGAATGGCATACCTCTTATGCCAAATAAAATCATGCTAGACAACCTTATGAGACTAACAACAACAACATCAAGCCTTTATCCCACTCTATGATGCACAGACATGGACATGGTGACACAGATACAACACGATACAGACACGAGACACATTAATTATTGAAAATATACGACACATACACAGGTTCGACACGGTATTATAGTTTTTATATTTTAAAAATAGTGCATAAAAATAAATAAATATAATTTTAAAAATAATTTAAAAATAATAAGTCATTTAACTAGAATTTGTGCTTAAAATGATTAATATTAGAATGCCGAGAGTGGGGCAAAGATGTCGTTTATCAGTCATCGAGAGATGAGAAGAAAATACATGTACTACCAAAGAGAAATGAAAATGAGAATATTTCATGAATGGGGTATTAAATGTGGACAATTGATTTTGTGTTGTGGATAAGAAATAAGAAATTTAGTTTTTATATTTTAAATAAGTAAATATTTTAAATACAAGAAACAATATTTAAAAAAATCATAAAATATTTTAGATACAAGTGTTTGACATGCGCGTCCAATTTGTATTTAATATTTTTTAATCGGACACATTTTTGACGTGTCCGACATGTGTCGAAGGAGTGTCAGACATGTGTCGAAGGAGAGAAGAAGTCCGGCAGCGCTCGGGCAGAATTCCGACGACGGTGGTCGAGGAGTTTCTTCCCTCCTAACCTTCTTCTCTCTTCTTCCTCCTGCTGAGATTCCCTCTCAAGAGAAATGAGTGGTCTATTTATAATTTTCTGGAGTGGTATGACATGTAAATAGATGAGAGATCAGGGGCAAATATGGAGTGATTCGGATGAATGACCGATATTGAATCATTCGATCATGGACCGTTTATCAGGCATTTGAAGGTCTTAATGACTTCAGAATTCAGCGATCATGGGCTTGTTGGATTCATCTCGTCAAACCGCTCGATTCGGGTCCTTGATTTGGACTCATTTGGGCTCGAATTGAGTCGAAATTAGTGTTGTTGGGTTCGTATTTCTGAGACGCTCAGTTTGACTAAAAGTTTGCTGAAATCGGAATTCAGTTGATCCCAAAATTAATTTTTTAAGTTTCCATCATAATTTTGCCTCAAGATTCGTGCCCGATCAAGATAATTTTTTGATGATATATCAAGTACTAAGCATAAATCAATTATAAAATGAATTAAATGGCCTTTAGGGTTGTAAATAATCCTAACTAGAGCGATCTCATTGTTTATTTGTGTTTGGCTTCTTTGAAAATTTGTCCATTAGAGCTGATATCATGTTCAAAATTATTTATGAATATCATGTTCCAATTCAATTTGTGTGTTATGAAACAAAAAACCCACATAAATATGAGAAGTAGCTGAAATAAAAACTCTTACTTAAATTTAAAAGATTCACAACAATATATATATATATATATATATTTGAGTCACAAACCCAAACAAGAAAAGTAAGCCGAAAACTAAACCATTTAAATACCCAATATTGCTTCACATTTACATCATAAGGAAAACAATGCAAGAAAATACAAACCCACATTTTATGATCAAATTCCTTTGTAATCTCATCTTTATAGACATTTGCAAGAGAGTTGTCTTCCCCATACCACCATGACCCACTATGCATAGCAAAGAAATGTTGCGTACAAAGTAGTTTGATTATTTTTTGGTGGGAAATTAGGGGCTTAGCACGTATCCATTTAAGTACAAAGAAAAATTACAAAGAGCAAAGGTTTAAAGAAAAAGAAAATACAAATGAAACCAGTAACCTGATCTACCAAAAAATTATGAGCTCAAAATCAAAAAGAGCACATAAAAGTGATCCTAAAACTAAAAAACAACCAAAAAGTGAAAGGAAAGAAATAGAAGACATTAGAGATAAGGGGAACAAATAACAACAAAGCTCGAAGGACTCAGAATGTCCAAAACAAAGTTAACCCAAAAATTGGACATCATCATGTGGATGTCGGTTCCCCTGGTTTCCAAGGGGCCTTCCAAGGGGAGGAAATGTCACTGGTTGCCAAAAGAAAGACCTTCCAAGGAGCAAAAACAAGATAATGGTTAAAATCAACATTCATAACAGTCCTTGCTCATAAATCTTGAAACACCAGCTATACTCCCAAAAAAGTCGAAACAGGCAAACCAATATAAACCACAAAAAGCAGCAGGCCAATAACTATCCACAGTTAAGAGATGAATTGATTGATGTCATTGAAATATTTCCAGCATGAAATCTTCTTCAAAACAGCTTGTTTGATGCCCAATTTCAAAGAGATCCAGCAATTAAAATCAAAAGCAAACCTTCTAGCATTCCTTTCTTTCCAAATAAACTATATAGAACAGCAAGTTTGGCATCAATAAAATTTCCTCCACCCAAAGGCAGAAAAGAAGATAGAATTTGGAACAAAAAAACACATTCAAATAACAAGTGAGAGTCTGTTTCTGGGTTAGGAATAATATAATGCGCAAGAGGAAGGAGAAGGTATATTCCGCCTAATGGGAGATTAGCAGTCTTTAATCCCTTGACAATGGCCAACCAAACAAATCATGAATAACGAATGGCATACCACTTATGCCAAAAAAAATCATGCCAGACAACCTTTTGAGACCAACATCAACAACATCAAGCCTTTATCCCAAAACAACATGAATCTTTTTTCTCCATCGTGTCTTATTAAGAGTCAAACTCTCATTTAAATCTAATAAAAAAAGATTATTTATAATATTTTTTTAACCAAGTCTTTTTAGGTATACACCTATCTTTTTTAACATCAGTCAAATCTAACACATCTACTCTCCTAATCGAGTCATCGGAAGACTGTCATTTTATGTGACCAACCCACCTAAGACAACTCTCTATAATCTTATATGCCCATTTTGTATCCTATCTCTAACAGTAAAGTCACTCATTCACCTGAGCATACTCATCTTTGCAACACATAACTTAATATTATGCTTCTCTTTTAATGGCCACATTATATGTCATAAAGCATTGCAGGTCTCACCACCATCTTCTAGATTTTTTTTTTAAGTTTGAGGAGGTACTTTTCTATCACACAACAAGCTAGAAGCATTCCTCCACTTCAACCATCCAACTAGAATTCTACTAATAATATCCCCTATCTATTTTACCATCACTTTGAACAATAGACCCAATCTATCTAAAATGATTACTCTTATTAATGACTTGATTTCCCTAAGTTACAATCCCCTCAATAGATCTACTACTACTAAAATTACACTATATATATTTGGTTTTAGACCAACTCAAACGGGAGGCCAAGACAGGTGAATTTTATAGAGGGGTCAGGGATGATTAACAGACTACAAATAGCAGGGAAGCCGAGAGGAATTAGCAAAAACATTAAGGGGCTGTTTGGTATCGGATTTACAACGGGATTTAAGTCGGACTTACGCTAAATCCAGCAAAATGGTTTTTGTGCGCGCGTTAAATCCCGGCGATGGGTAAATCCCGGATTTAAGGATTTACAGCTTAAATCCCTCGGTTCGCCGGATTTATGGGATTTAGCCGAAGAAGCGAACGAAAGGTAGAAAACTACCTTCACAGCCAGCGAGCTCACGTTGTTGCTTCCGATCAAAATGTCGTAACTTCCGATCCGACAGGAAGGGAAAGTCATCGAAGGAGCAAAGTCGAACTACCACGAAGGAGCCGAAGAAGGGACGCGTGCAATCTCTACACGCAACGAACCTGAACAACAACGAGGAAAAGAGAAGCAAACCCTAGAGGCCTCTTAAGTTATTTTTTATTAAGTTAATTAATATAATTTAAAATTTTAATAATTAAGTAAATTAATTAAATAATTAATAGTATGATTAGTTCATAAATTAATTTATCTTATTTAACTTAATTGTATAATTATTACTATAATTAGTAATTAAATATTCATAAAACTAACTTAATTAATATAACTCAAAATATATAATTAATAGTGTAAATAATAATTAATAATTAACTTGTATTTAACATATTATTAAATTATAGGCAAACCGAATAGCATTGATAGAAGGAAGTCCCAATCCCCTAGCCCTTTTAGGTTTGTAAGTGTTTTTCCAAGATATAAGATGCAATTTCCTTGCCATAGAATCTCCATAATATAGAAATCTAACAGAGAGTTTATCTATTTGCTTACAACAAGTATTAGGAATTTTATGGCCCCATGAATCCAATAAGCTATTGTTCCAAATGGTGTATCTTAAAAATTACAATCTACCTGCAAAAGAGAGTAATTTTGGCCTTGATGGCCTTTTTAATCAAAACCAAAATAGTATTTAGAGAGGAGATAGAGCCATCATACCTTCTCCCCTTTCTTTCACACCAAAGGAAATAAATAGAAGGAAAGAAAACCAAATAGAAAAAAATTTGTATCCATAAAAAGGTGAGAATTATCATTGATGCTGTTGAAAACATTTATAATGTTAAGTCTAAATAACAGCCTCAAGAAATAGAACTTTCAAAATGCTAAAATAGAAATCACACAAAGAATAACTAATAAGCAGTTTCAAGTTTATAATTTCAAAAAGACAGAGGGTGAGCAGAAATGTTCCTAGAGATAAGTTGGTCAGTCGATAGTGCTACAAAATTAAAATATGAGACATTCACTAAACCGAAATAAAAATTCCAATCAAACAAGAGATTTAGCTGAAACAAAAACTCCACTTAAATCATAGAGATTCACAACAACAATAAGAAAATATTGAACAATATATTTGAGTTACATGACTCGAACAAGAGAACATAAAAAACTTTGGAAATAGCATAAGAAGAAAGAAGTCCGCTTCTTTTTTTTTCTCCTAGAAACATTGAAAATTAATTAAAATAGTAGGTCAAAATCGGTAGAAATATCAATAGAAGGAATGTGAGCAATCTTGTTGAACCAATTGGTTGTGCTCATCTAACTCTGGATGACATTCCTCGATTGCTGGAAATTTCAAAGAGGGAGGAAGGATTGGTAATTCCCGAAGTTTAGGAACTTCATAAATAGATAGATTCTGAGGCGAAGATAAGCTTTCCAAGGAGGCAGGAGAGACTGTAAGGACTTGAGCCATTTAAATTTCAGCTTACAAAGAGATGACCAAACTTTCAGAAACCACTCCGCCTCATTTGGAAATGAAACCAGCTCATCATTCTCCATAATTCTTACTGCTGTCAAGTATCTTAGTGCTGCAAGTCTTGATATTTCATCAGCTAGAGGAAGAGAGGTGATGTTTTGACAGCGAGAGACCTCTAATATTTCAACGGGAATAGAATTTGAAATGCTACAATAATTCAAAGTCTTCCACCCAATATTATCTATGTTGAAATCTCTTAAGGAGAGGCCTCGTTTGGAGACACTTAAGGCCCTTCAAGATAGTCTTGGGACTGTGAGATGATGTCCAAAAAGTTCTTACTTGTGCTGGATGACATTTGGAAGTATGATGAGGAGCAGGATAAAAGGTAATGGGAGAACGTGCTCGCCACTCTGACTTATGGGAATTTGGTAGTAGGATTTTGGTAACAACTCAAATGGATATGTGAGGATGAATCTCAAAGGTCATTAAAAAGAAGGAAATATTTAGATTAGAGGGTATGGAGGAGGATGAGTGTTTGCAGCTTCTCAACTCTCATGCATTTGATGAAGTAGAGAACCCTAATGATCTTAGAAAATTAAAAGCCATTGCTGGATAATTAAAAAGCTTTCAGGATCTCAACTGGCGGCAAAGGTCATTTGTGGTGTTCTAAATTCTAACTTGGATGAAAGGCGAGTGATAACAGTTCTAGAAAACAATTTAAGTACTACAACAATGGGTCAAAATTATATCTTTTCCATCTTAAGATTGAACTATATAGGTCTGCCAGATCTCTACAAATTTGTTTTTCATTTTGTTCGACACCTATCTGTTCGAACTTCGAACTACTTAAGAAAGATTGGGAAGTATAAATAATTGTATCTCTTTTCTTGTTCTGGTACTATGAAACTTCTAATTAGGATCTTTGCAATGTAATTACTGAAATATTCAAAACAACAAGAAGCCTGCGTTTATTATTATTATTATTATTATTATTATTATTATATATATATATATATATATATATATATATATATATATGCGCTCCATACTTGAAAATGATACATGAGGAGATTAAATATTGATACATTTTTTATACTTAGCATCAATAAGGTCACTACCCGTCAAAATTTTTAAATAATCTATCTCACTTGCAATACATAATTTATGATTCATGGAATGCAAGCAGAACTAAACTTGATGATTTTTTACCAAGTGACATAAATGACCTTTCTAACTTGCGTCTGATATGGCCCCAAAAATATAATTCTTCGATACATGGGACTGGAAAGCTAAACTCTCTTCAAGAACTCGAATGGTTTGATCTTGAAAATAAGATTGGTAATAGAACTGAGGAGCTAAAGTCTATGAATGAACTTTGCAAATTAGGAATTTACTGTCTGCAAAATGTGAAGGAGGCTTGTAGTGCCAAATTATATGACAAGAAGAGACTCACAGATTTGATCTTACATTGGAGTTGCACTTATTTTGAGGAGCAATGATTTATATGAGAAGGTGCTCGACAACCTTTAGACACAAAACTGTAACTGTCTAAAGAATCTGAGCATATGGCATTACATGGGTTCAAGGTCTGCAATATGGATGACTAATGTCAATCAGATCTCCAATCTAGAGAGAATTGAATTGAAACAATGCATGAAGTGGCAAACTCTTCCAGCTTTTAGGCAACTTCCCTTTCTCAAGTCTGAAACTTTCTTACATGCCAAAAGTAAAATGGCTCTAAAATAAATTTCCTGGGAATGATAAATACCGTGCCTTTCCATTGGTAGAGCTAGAGGTGTTCTATAGTTGCAAATTAGAAGCATTAGAGGATTGGTTTGAGGCAGGAGTAGCTGCTGAAGATGGATGTTTGTTTCCTTGCTTAATTGAACTGGTGCTAAATGACTGCTCCGAGTTGAAGGAGTTGCCCTATTTGCCTTCTAAGCTCAAGAGCTTGCATATATCTGCAATGACTTCTTTCACATCATATGCTGTTGGAAACACAAACCCACATTTTATAATCAAATTCCTTTGTAATTTCATCTTTATAGACATGTTGCAAGAAAGTTGTCTTCCCCATAACACCATGGCCCACTATGCATAGCAGATAAATGTTGCCGTACAAAGTAGTTTGATTTTTTTTTTGGGTAGGAATTATCTAAAATGTGTACTCTTATTAATGACTTGATTGTCCAAAATCCCAATCCCCCCACCAGACCTATTACTAGTAAAATTATACTCCATACATTCGGTTTTGCTATTCTCAAATGAAAATCTTTATACTCTAATGTTGACCTCCATAATCCAAGTTTACCTTCAACTCCCTATCTAGTCTTATCAAAAAAAAGAATATCACAAGCAAACAGCATACACCAGGCAACCATATGAGACCCATAAAAAAAAAATTCAAGTAGAAGTTCTTTGAAGTAGGATTAGAATATCCCAACCAGTAGATAGTAGAGGAGCCATGTTCAAAGATGCTAATATTGGAGATAAGCATTTTTGACAGTCACAGGAAAATGAGAAGGAATGTTCAATCTATGCTCAGAAATAATAGAACTATGGGGCAAATCTGTTAAGCTAAAATTATCACCATCTAGTAATTCGTGTAAGGCATAGCCATTGCACCATGGGTCCCAGAGGAGGGGCAATTTGCAGTTTTGCATAATTGAGAAGGAAATCAAACCTTTAATCTTCAAAGCCACCTAGCAAAGAAGCTTACTGGAAGCTCTATCAGGAGGATGCTTCCAATGGGATCTGTACTTGAGCTTCAGCCAATAAGTTAAGAGTGTTCCCATTAATAATACACAAAATTAAAGAGTAGTAAAATCCATGATACAAAGCAGGAATGGCAGGTACACCCAGACCCCCAAACCATCTGGCAAAGATCTTTCCAAAAGATGAATGTAATTTTCTCCCTGGAGAATCACCATGAAAAAAAAATCTGGAGCATACCTTTTTTATGAATTTAATCCCAACTTTAGGTATAATAATGCCTCTTAATCAATAAGCAAGAGTGTTATAGATAATAAACCTTAAGAACTGAAGTCTTCCAGCAAAAGATAAAAGATGAGCTTTCCAACCATCCAATAATCCAAGAAAAGACAAAAGATGAGTTAAAGGTATAATAGCTATAGATAGAAAAGAAATGTTTCTGTATAGATCAGTTCCAGTAATAAGAGTTTGATGTTCCTCATTTGATGGATTCCTCAGCCAGTTCATAACAAACTCCTTGCTCCACCCGATGAGATCGTTTTTAGGCAAAGACCATGTTTCACGTGTTTTGTACAACTCAAGCTGCTGCTCTTGATGCTTCTGCTTTGCGTTGATGAACTTGTCCATGCTTGGACCAACAAGCAATTCTGCTAGGACACCGACCATTGAGGTAGAGAGAGCGGAACAACTGAACAGTAAAAGAAACAGAGATTGGAAGAGATAAAGATTAGATAGTCTCAAATAGAGGCAGCCTAGGATGATTGCCTTGTTAAGAATGGGAAATCCTGACATCCTTCATTTGGACCGTTCCTTTAAATTCCAACGGCTTTGCGGAGATGTGATTAGCGAAAAAAGAATTCCAGCGGGAAATGGTCACGTGCAACGTAAGTCTATGTCAGCGGGGAATAACTGAGAGAGAAGGCGAAGCTGCCGCATTGTCATAAGTTCACTCAAGTTTCCGTTTAAATAACTGAATTAGCTTGAACATCATAGTCCTTAGCTTGATTTAATTCATTTATAGTACTAAGCATAAATCAATTATAAAATGAATTAAATGGGCTTTAGGGTTGCAAATGATAGTACTAAGCATAAATCAATTATAAAATGAATTAAATGGGCTTTAGGGTTGCAAATGATCCTAACTAGTGTGATCTCATTGTTTATTTGTGTTTGGTTCCTTTGAAAATTTGTCCATTAGAGCTGATCTCATGTTCAAAATTATTTGTGAATATCATGTTCCAATTTGATTTTTGTGTTCTGAAACAAAAAAACCCACATAAATATGAGAAGTAGCTGAAATAAAAACTCTACTTAAATCTAAAAGATTCACAACAACGGTAAGAGAATTATAATTGAGTCACAAACTCAAACAAGAAAAGTAAGCCGAAAACTAAACCATTTAAAACCCCGCCTGCAAATTAATTTAAACACAAGATAAACCCCCAATATTGCTTCACATTTACATCATAAGGCAAACAATGCAAGAAAATACAAACCCACATTTTATGATCAAATTCCTTTGATATTTCATCTTTATAGACATGTTGCAAGAGAGTTATTTTCACCATACCACCATGACCCACTATGCATAGTAGAGAAATGTTGCCGTACAAAGTAGTTTGATTATTTTTTTGGGGAAAATTAGGGGCTTAGCCCATATCCATTTAAGTATAAAGAAAAATTACAAAGAGCAAAGGTTCAAAGAAAAAGAAAATACAAATGAAACCCGTAACCTGAGCTACCAAAAAATTATGAGCTCAAAATCCCAAAGAGCACATAAAAGTGATCCTCAAACTAAAAAACAACCGAAAAGTGAAAGGAAATAAACATGAGACATTAGAGATAAGGGGAAAAAATAACAGCAAAGCTCGAAGGACTCAGAATGTCCGAAACAGAATTAACCAAAAAATTGGATATCATCATGTGGATGCCGGTTCCCCTGGTTGCCGAGGGGGCCTTCCAAGGGGAGGAAATGCCCCTCGTTGCCAAAAGAAAGACCTTCCAAGGAGCAAAAGCAAGATGAGGGTTAAAATCAACATTCATCATAGTCCTTGCTCATAAATCCTGAAACACCAGCCATACTCCCAGAAAAATCGAAACAGGCAAGCCAATATAAACCACAAAAAACAGCAGGCCAACAACTATTCAGTTAAGAGATAAATTGCTTGATGTCATTGAAATGTTTCCAGCATGAAATCTTCTTCAAAACAGCTTGTTTGATACCCAATTTCAAAGAGGTCCAGCAATTAAAATCAGAAGTAAACCTTCTAGCATTCCTTTCTTTCCAGATAAACTATATAGAATAGCAAGTTTGGTCTCAATAAATTTTCCTCCACCTAAAGGAAGAAAAGAATATAGAATTTGGAACAAAAAAACACATTCAAAGAACAAGTGAGAGTGTGTTTCCGACGTAGGAATAATAAGAGTAGGAGGAAGGGGAAGGTATATTCCGCATAATGAGAGATCAGCAGTCTTTAATCCCTTGACAATGGCCAACCAAACAAATCATGAATAACGAATGGCATACCTCTTATGCCAAATAAAATCATGCCAAACAACCTTCTGAGACCAACATCAACAACATCAAGCCTTTATCCCACTATGTGGAGTCAACAACATGAATCATTTTTTCTCCATCGTGTCTCATTAAGAGTTAAACTCTCATTTAAGTCTAATAAAAATGTTATTTATAATATTTTTTTAACCAAGTCTTTTTTAGGTATACACCTATCTTTTTTAACATAAGTCAAATCTAACACATCTA
Organism: Dendrobium nobile; assembly: GCA_022539455.1. Taxonomy (NCBI): domain Eukaryota; kingdom Viridiplantae; phylum Streptophyta; class Magnoliopsida; order Asparagales; family Orchidaceae; genus Dendrobium; species Dendrobium nobile. Next base: position 34,732,994 of record CM039725.1, read on the forward strand.
CTCTCCTAATCGAGTCATCGGAAGACTGTTATTTTATGTGACCAACCCACCTAAGACAACTCTCTCTAATCTTATATGCCCATTTTGTATCCTATCTCTAACAGTAAAGTCACTCATCCACCTGAGCATACTCATCTTTGCAACACATAACTTAATATTATGCTTCTCTTTTAATGGCCACATTATATGTCATAAAGCATTGCAGGTCTCACCACCATCTTCTAGATTTTTTTTTTTTAAGTTTGAGGAAGTACTTTTCTATCACACAACAAGCTAGAAGCATTCCTCCACTTCAACCATCCAACTAGAATTCTACTAATAATATCCACTATCTATTTTACCATCACTTTGAACAATAGACACAATATATCTAAAATGATTACTCTTATTAACGACTTGATTTCCCAAAGTTACAATCCCCTCAATAGATTTATTACTACTAAAACTACACTCCATATATTTGGTTTTAGACCAACTCAAACGAAAACCTTTAAACGCTAAGGTTGACCTCCATAATTCATGTTTACCTTCAACTCCCTCTCTAGTCTTATCAACAAGAAGAATATCGCCAGGAAACAACATACACCAAGCAACCTTCTGAGACCCATCAAAAAAATTCAAGTAGAAGTTTTTAAAAGTAGGATTAGAAGATCCCAACCAGTAGATGGTAGAGGAGCCATGTTCAGAGATGCTAATATTGGAGATAGCATTTTTGACAGTCACAGGAAAATGAGGAGGAATTTTCCAGCCATGCCCAAAAATAATAGGACGGAGGGGCAAAAACTATTAAGTTAAGATTATCACCATCCAGTAATTCGTTTAAGGCATAATCATTGCACCATGGGTCCCAGAGGAGGGACAATTTGCTGTTTTGCACAATTGAGAAGGAAATCAACCCTTTAATCTTCAAGGCCACCGGGCAAAGAAGCTTCCAGTATTTAGAAGCTCTATCATGAGGATGCTTCCAAGGGGATTTGTACTTGAGCTTCAGCCCATAAGACGAGATTTTCCCATTAATTATACACCAAATTAAAGAGCAGCCAAATCCATGACACAAAGCAGGAATCGCCGGAAAACCCAGACCCGCAAACCATCCGGTTTTACAAGTATCTTTCCAAAAGATGATATGTAATTTTTCCCCCGAAGAATCACCATGAAAAAGAAATCTGGAGCATACCTTGTTTATGAATGTAATCCCAGCTTTAGGTATAATAACTCCTCTCAATCAATAAGCAACAGTGTTATAGATAGTAAATCTTAAGAGCTGAAATCTTCCAATAAAAGACAAAAGATGAGCTTCCCAACCATCTAATAATCCAGATAATTTTTTAGGAAGAGGCTGAAAGTCAGAGGAAATCGACCGTAAGAAGAAATCGGGAGGCCAAGACAGGTGAATTTTATAGAGGGGTCAGGGATGTTTAACAGACTACAAATAGCAGGGAAGCCGAGAGGAATTAGCAAAAACATTAAGGGGCTGTTTGGTATCGGATTTACAACGGGGTTTAAGTCGGATTTACGCTAAATCCAGCAAAATGGTTTTTGTGCGCGCGTTAAATCCGGGCGATGAGTAAATCCCGGATTTAAGGATTTACAGATTAAATCCCTGATTTACTAAATCCCTCGGTTCGGCGGATTTATGGGATTTAGCCGAAGAAGCGCTAGAAAATTACCTTCACAGCCAGCGAGTTCGCGTTGTTGCTTCCGATCAAAATGTCGTAACTTTCGATCCGACAGGAAGAGAAAGTCGTCGAAGGAGCAAAGTCGAACAGCCACGAAGGAGCCGAAGAAGCGACGCGTGCAATCTCTACACGCAACGAACCCGAACAGCAACGACGAAAAGAGAAGAAAGCCTCTAAGTTATTTTTTATTAACTTAATTAATATAATTTAAAATTTTAATAATTAAGTAAGTTAATTAAATAATTAATAGTATGATTAGGATGTTATGATGAAAAATTTTGCTTAGCGGGATTTGGCGGCTAGGGTATAATTCCTGGCGGTTAGGGTTTTTTCCTCTCTAGTTTCCTCTGATCTCCTCCTCTCCCCCGCCTCCGGCACGGCCGGAGGCTCTCTTTATGTCAGCAATCATGGATTCGGACTTCCCTCCACTAGTTTCTTCTCCTGCGAAGCCTGCTAGGTTCACTCCGAAGGATTGGAACTGGCCTTCGCCCCTCAGCCTTCAGTTCCTAAAGTCCTTAATCTATCTCACTTCCCTTCGGAACCTGAGATCGTTCCTTTCTCTGAAGAGAAGTTGTCTCAGGGAGGGGAAGACTGGAGTTTTTGCCTTGTAGGTTACTCTATTGGTAGAAGGCCCTACTACGAGGCTTTACTGGGAGCAATCAAGAAAACTTGGCAACTTAAAGGATCTGTCCAGCTTCTGTCTCTCAGCGAAGGATTTTTTCTCCTCCGATTCTCCTGTGTTGAGGACTACGATATGGTATGGTCCCGTGGTGTTTGGTTCTTGTTGGGTCGTCCTTTTGTACTGCAAAAATGGCACCCTAAGTTCAAGCCTAAGCGGGAAAACTTCGATTCAGTTCCCATCTGAGTCAAAATTCATGATTTGCCCCTTGCATGTTGGAATTCGGAAGGGATCTCTCGGATAGCCAGCAAAATAGGTGTTCCGCTGGCTGCTGACAACTTAACAGAGCAAAAGACGAGGCTTACTTTTGCTAGAATCTGTGTTCTTGTGGACTGCAAAGCTACATATCCTGATGAAATCAAAGTGTCGCTGGATGGTGATATTGTTAGCTTGAAAGTTCAGTATGAATGGAGACCGTATCCATGCGAACACTGTAAGTCACTTATGCATATCTCTTCTCTTTGCCCTTCTAAACCAGACAATACAGAAGATGCAGGAAAAGAATTTGTTGCCCCTAAAAATCGTGGTAGACTGGTAGGAGTTTCAGTAGGAAAGCTACAAATAGATATCCTTCCACCTCAAAGAAATTATCAAGACCTCCCTTATAATACCCAGACAAATTCCCAGCTAGGCGATCCTTCGAATCAGCCTCCTCCCTCATCAAACAATGTTGCGACTACTTCTAAAGTCACTGGGCTTCCTCTTCACTATCAACCGCATTCCCCTCCCTCTACGGTTCAAGTTTCTCCTAATCTGGTTACTATTCCGGTTCAAAATCAAGGTCCTGTTTTACCTACTCAAGTTTTACTTTCGTCTGGGATACCAAATCTTAACTCTCCTCAAGAGGAGGATGCTTATTCGTCATCCTCATGTGCTCCGACTATTCCTGGTCTGGTCAAGTCTAAAGAAACCTCTGTTATTTCACCAAATAAATTTGATGTGTTAACAGAGGAAGAAGAGCAAACTGCACAAGAGGAGTCCTTTTCGGATTTGGAAGTTATTGGGGGAAGAACTTCAAAACCAAAAAATAATGGGAAATCCATACAAAATGAATCGGCATTAGCCAGGAAAACTGCGAAGGGGAAGCAGGTCAAAAAACCCCACTCTTCAAAATCAAAATGGCCTTGCCTTCCATCGCAGCGTGGAACATTCGTGGGTTTAATCGTCCAGATAAAGTCCTCAGCTGCAAGCGTCTTGCGATTTCTTTTAAATTGGATATGCTTTGTATATTAGAGAACATAATTAATGTTAATTCTCTTCTCGACCCTTTTTTTGAGATTTCTCACTCAATTTTTCCCAACGAACGCAGTTGTCACAACTTCGCTTACTCCAATTCGGGTAGGATTTGGATTAAGTGGAATCCTAATAAAATTAGCTTTCATCCTACTCATATGTCTTCTCAGATCATTTCTGGGAATGTTTCTGTGGCTTCTAATCCCCTATTCCATCTCTCCGTTATCTACGCTTCTAATAGCGCAATGGAACGTAAAGACTTATGGGCCACTCTGGAGAAAATTGCTTCGGATGATAACACACCCTGGGCTTTAATGGGGGATTACAATTGTTGTTGTTTTGCATCAGAAAAATTAGGAGGCTCTCCTCTTTCTCAATCTGCTCTGTTTGACTTCAACAACATGATTTTCAATAATTGCTTACTGGATCTCCAATCGGTGGGTAGCAAATTTTCCTGGTTTAATCAAAGGGTTGATAATCCTATTCATATCAAATTAGATAGGGTGCTTGTCAATGACAGATGGCTGAGAGAGTTTCCACACTCTTACTGCTCCCTTCAAACTCCTTCTTGCTCTGATCATACTCCGGTCATCCTTCATTCTGGTTTGGTATCTCAAGTGCGCCATAGATTTCTTTTTAAAAACTATTGGACCGACATTGACAGTTTCTGGTCCCTCCTTCTTAAAGTTTTTTCTGAGCAAGTTACTGGTAATCCTCTCTCCCATCTTTGTAATTCTCTCAGACATTTTAAAGTCTGTATAAAGAGGGAATCTTGGTCTTCTTCTAATGCGGTTAGTAAACATTTGGATTATTTACATAATTCTCAAAGGGTATTATTGGAGAATTTACATGCCGATCCTTATAATGTTGATTCCAATGCATCCTTAAAAGACATCAATGGGAAAATTGCTAATTTTTCAAGACTGCAAGCTTCTTGGGTTATTCAGAGGGCTAAAGTGAATTGGCTGAAGAACGGGGAAGATGACCTCAAATTTTTATTTGGTAAAATTAGGTGTAGGAGGGGTAGTTCCAAGTCGATTGTAAATCTTCTTGCCTCCAATCCTGCATCTTCTAGAACCGAGGTGGTCTCTTCCATTATTAAGCACTTTCAGGATCTTTATAATCCTTCCCAAAATATCTGCTTGAACTGGGATTCATTCCCCATTGGTATAGCATTACCTGAGACTTATGTCAATATGCTTGCTGCTCATGTCAATGATAAGGAGATTAAAAATGTTGTTTTCATGGGATCTTCTACTTCCGCCCCTGGTCCAGACGGTTTTAATTCTCATTTTTACAAAGATTGCTGGCACATTGTGGGTCCTCTGGTTACTAGAGCTATAAAATCCTTTTTTTCTAAAGGGTACATGCCTTCTGGGGTGAAATCTACAGCTCTTGCTATTATACCCAAGCATCTTAATATAACTAATATTTCTGATTACAGGCCTATAGCTTTATGTAATGTTTTATACAAAATTATTGCTAAGGTCATTGCCTCTAGACTTAAACCTATTATGCCTGTCAATATTGAGAATAATCAATCGGGTTTTGTGGATAATAGAGTTTCCACGGATAATATTCTGTTAGCTAGTGACATACTTGAAACTGCAAATAAAAGGAGAGGGGCAAATTTTTTCTGTGCAAAGCTGGATATTAGAAAGGCATTTGATATTGTTTCAAGGAAGTTTGTTCTTGAGAGAATGTCTCAAAAGGGATTCCCAAACCTGTTTGTCAATTGGGTAAAACAGTGTATTTCTGATGTTAATTTCTCTATACTGTTGAATGGTGCTTTGGAAGGGTATTTTCTTCATCTACAGGTATAAGGCAAGGTTGCCCCCTTAGCCCTTATCTCTTTTGCTTGGTAATGGATGCTTTTTCAAACCTCTTGAAGGGGAGAAACTTCAAAGGTATCACGGTGGAAGGTTATAACCTAACTCATTTATTATATGCGGATGATGTATTACTTTTTGGTGAAGCCTCCTTAGATAACTGCCATAATCTTGCCAATATTCTTACTGATTTTGCTTCAACTACGGGTCTTAACATTAACTTTGAAAAAAGTTCTATAATGTTTCCAAATCATATCAGTAATCAACAAGAAATATGTCACATTCTCTCTATCCACAATGTGTCTACAAAGCTCACTTATCTTGGGATACCACTGTCATTTAACAGGCTAAAAATAGAGGATTTTCTTCCTCTAATGAACTGTATCAATAAAAAACTGAATGGATGGAAAGCTAACCTGCTCTCGTTTGCTGGTAGATTACAATACATTAAGTTTAATATTCAAAACTCCATTGGATACTGGATTAGGGGTTCAATTATGCCAAAAACGGTGAGCAAATTTTTTAAAAAAGTTAGTTCCAAATTCTTATTTTTTGGTGACTCAACTCTATCTAGGAAACTTCATATGGTTTCCTGGGATACTGTTTGTCGTCCCAAGAATAAAGGGGGCTTAGGGATTCATTCGATTAATGCCATACAGTTTGCCTATAACTGCTCTGTAATACTTAGGATGTATAATGGCACTTCTCCCCTATCTATTTGGCTCACTAAGAAGTATTCCTCCCCTTGGCGTCCTCCACCCTCCAATGCTTCCAGATTCTGGAAGGCTATTTGTAGAACTGCTCAGGAGGCTAAATCTAGCTTCTCCTTCGTTATTACGTGTAATGCTCCCATTTCTTTTATTTGGGACCACTGGTGTTATAATATGACCCTAAGGGAGTATATGGGAGTTCTGGTTCCGAAAGATGATTGTCAATTGGCTTCTCTATATCATGACAATAGATGGGAATTTCCTGATTATTTGCCTGATCAGCTGAGACTATTATTTCAACAATCTTCTGCTTTACATTCTCCTTGTCTTATCTGGAATGATAATTCTAAATCCAAATTTAAACATTACATTGAGTAGTTTTATAAAGATATAGATTATGTCGACTGGTTTAAGCATGTCTGGCATAAAGGGAATTGTTTAAAACATAGTGTGTTTGTTTGGCTGGCACTGGTAGGTGGGCTAAAAACTGCGGATGCTCTTAATGTTAGGCATATCTCGGTGCCTAGAATTTGTATTTTATGCCACTCGTTCCATGAAACGGTAAACCACTTATTCTTTGAATGCACCTACTCCTTTGATGTATTAAATGATGTAATGCCAAACTCTACTAGATTACTTCTTAGACCCACCATGCTGCATCTTTTTGCCTGGGTGAATGAGACGTGCAAAGGTGATAAAAATTTGAAAAAGTTTTATAAATTCGTGGTTGGTTGGTTGCTCAACTTACTACATTTGGAGAGAGAGAAATGCTAGGAGGTTTGGTGGCAATATGAGCAGTTCTGTTACTGTTGCTTTGGGGATTAAAAGAGTGGTATTTGAGAAGGTTTTAACATGGAGAAATTCATTCTATCTACTGGAAATGTTATGAATGAGGTTGGCTTCTATGACCAGATACTTTTATTTTGTCACTGCTGGACGCTGTCTTGCCTCGTATCTGCAGCAAGGGAAGCCGTCCTGGACGATGATGAAACTCCATTATGCTGCTCCCTTGGACGGCCTCCGGGCAACCAGGGATTTGTGTCTTTATGTTTTTTTCAAATACCTGAGTCCAGGACCACTTGGCTTCGGAGTTGGTTCTCTTTGGATCTGGTTAATGTTTGTCTGCAAAGACTGATTGGGATCTTTACTTCAGAATAGATTGGCACGACTGGGATGAGATGCTTCCAGCGTAATCACACAATGTTCTACTGCGGCTGTCATTTGGGCATCTATAATGCTTCATTCTGTTTAATTTCTGCGGTTATCTTAATGTTTCTTTTGAGTTTTTATTAGTTAAGATGGCATTTTGTTTATGGCCATTTAATAGTTCTTTCTGTATTAGTTTTTTTTTTCTGGGCTTCTTCAAGCCGGCCAGTAATGGCTTTAGTGAGTTATTTTATTACTTGTAACCATTTTTGATTAATATAAAGGCTTAGGCCAAATTTTCCCCAAAAAAAAAATAGTATGATTAGTGCATAAAATAATTTATCTTATTTAACTTAATTGTATAATTATTAATATAATTAGTAATTAAATATTCATATAACTAACTTAATTAATATAACTCAAAATATATATTATTAAGTATATAATTAATAGTGTAAATAATAATTAATAATTAACTTGTACTTAACATATTATTAAATTCATAACACATCAATTTTTTTTAGTTAAAATTTTATTTTTAATTTATAATTATCTTCTTCACATTTAAATTCCTAATCCCTGACTGCAATAAATCCTAAAATATGTTACCAAACAATTTCTGAGTATTTAACAGAATTTAACATTTGTCATACCAAACAATTTTCAGGATTTAACACCTTCAGGATTTATTAAATATGGAATTAGATAACTATTCAAAATAATAATTGTTGCGTCCTAGAGTATTCGCGGCGGTCGAGAAATATTTAGTTTAACGTCTTAACATTGTACGAAGATCTAGCACACAAGCAGATAAGTGAGAGGGTGTAGCATTCATAAGAGACACCAGAGTTTTTACGTGGAAAACCCTTGAAAAGGGGGAAAAACCACGGGGCCTGGCCCGGTTTGAATGAATCCACTAGTATTTGCAGTCGATTACAAATGAGGCCCTTCCTTTGGAGAAGGACTTGTATTGATGTAGCAACTATACATCATATAGATTGCATTACATTGTAGGAGTTGCATATACATGTTTGTTTGGTCGGAAGGACCGTAGTCGGCAGGAGACCGGGGTCAGAAAGACCATTGTTTGTTGATGGAGGTCGGAAGGACCATAGTAGGCGACGGAGACCGTAGTCGGCAGGAGATCGGGGTCAGAAAGACCATTGTCTGTTGATGGAGGTCGGACGGACCGTAGTAGATGACGGAGGTCGAAAGGACCGTAGTCGGCAGGAGACCGGTGTTAGAAAGACCATTGTGTGTTGATGGAGGTCAGACGGACCGTAGTAGACGACGGAGGTCGAAAGGACCGTAGTCGGAAGGAGACCAGGGTCAGAAAGACCGTTGCTTGTTGATGGAGGTCAGACGGTCCGTAGTAGGCGATGGAGGTCGAAAGGACCGTAGTCGGCAGGAGACCGGGGTCAGAAATACCGTTGTCTGTTGATGGAGGTCGGAAGGATCGTAGTAAGCGACGGAGGTCGAAAGGACCGTTGTAGTAGGGCGGTACTCTGGTAGAACTCTAGGCGTCATGTAGTGGCCTAGCAGAAGTTTGGGCCTCAGGTGAAGGTGAGGGCCTCTGGTGAATGTGAGGGCCTCTGACGAATGTGAGGGCGTCAGGCGAAGGTGAGAGCCTCAGGTTAAGGTGAGGGCCTCAGGTGGTGGTCCGGCGAAGCTCTGGCGGTGGTCCGGCGAGGCTCCGGCGGTGGTCCGGTGAGTTTCCGCGCGGTGGTCCGGCGAGTTTCCGGCGGTGGTGCGGCAAGCTCCTGCGGTGGTGCGGCGAGCTCCTGCGGTGGTCCGGCGGTGGTCTAGGAGGAGCTTCCTCCTTCTCCTCCTTCTCTTCTCTTCTTGCTTGGATCCCTTCTCATGAGAAATGAGGGCTCTATTTATAGATTTTCTGGAGTGGCATGGTCCGTAAATAGGTGTCAGATCAGAGGCGAATAGGGAGTGGTTGAATGGACGGCCGATATTGAATCCTACGATCATGCACCGTTCATTGGGCATTTGAAGGCCTTAATGATGTCGGAATTCAGAGATCTTGGGCTCGTTGGATTTGTCTCATCGAGCCGTTCGATTCGAGTATATGCTCGTCAAAATCAGAGTCCGTTAGGTAACTCAAATTGTGGTTTGAACCTTCAAACAGCGCTTCGGGTCCATGATTTGGACCCATTTGGGCTCGGATTGGGTCGAACTTGGTGTCGTTGGGTTCGTATTTCCGAGACACTCAGTTTGACTGTAAGCTCGCTGAAATCGGAGTTCAGATGATCCCGGATTTAATTTTTGAAGTTTACAACAAGCTTTTGCCTCAAGATTCGTGCTTGATCAATATAATTTTTTGACGATGTATCAATAATAGTAGTTATATAATTAGTCAAGTGGAGCTCGGCTCACCCAAGATGCGATTGGCTCGAACTCGAATCAAGAACTTGAGCTTGAACTCAACCTGTTTATGCTAAAGTTGGCTTGAGCCCAACTTTGCTGCTTGAATTAGTCTCTTCTTTAAGCTCTTTTAGAAGCAAAACTCTTGAAAATTTTAATTGCAGTATTTAAATTATCACACTTAATTAAATTATAATTAAGTGGTTTCAAATTAATGGGCATACAAAATAAAATGTATTGCCACTTTAGCTCAAAACTCTTGCTCTAAATTTGCTCATTTATCTTACAGTCGATTCAAGCTCGGCTCATTAGCTCAAGCTCAATTATGATGCTCAAATTAAATAGGCTCATTTAGAAGTAAGATTTTAATAAATTTTAACTACAATATATAAATAATCATTCCCAATTAAATTTCTACGAAACATGCATTAAAAATAAAATTTCAATTTTTACTTTATGACACGCAACAATTTTTTTTTTTTCAATTTGCATTCGACTATTTCACTTAAATTATAATGAAGTGATTTCAAATTTTGGCAATAGCTCTCCACTAACTCCATAACAAGTTGGTCAACAAGATCTCCAACTACATTATCAGCCAAATCCACTCCAACTCTCATAACAAATAATAATGGCATAGAAATATCTAAATTAGAAATCTATCAACCACCTCTAAACTATGTAGAAAGAGACGCCACAAGAAAAAAAAAAATCATAGAATAATACAAATATTCAAAAGATAAACCCTTTCTAATATTTTAAGAGACAAATTCTGATTTAAATCTAACAAAAAAAAATCATTTCTACTATTTTACTTATTGCCGAAAAAAGAAAGACAACCAGAATTTTTGGCTAATATAAATTCCAAAATCATTTAATTTACCTTGAGATAAATGCATTACAAATTTTGATTGATTTTTTATATATTTTACTAATTTCATAACAAATCTAATAATATTCAGACCTATTATGACCAATATTTCATCAACATAAATGATACATTCTCAAAAAATTATCCTGATCGGGCACGAATCTCGAGAAAAAATACAGTTGGAAACTTTTGAAATTAAAATTGGGATCAACCGAACTCTAATTTCATCAAACTTATAGTCAAACTGAACGTCTCAGAAATACGAACCCAATGACACTAAAATCGACTCAATCCAAGCCCAAATGGGTCCAAATCAAGGACCCGAAGCGTTATTGAAAGGTTCAAACCACAATTTGGTATGCCAAACAGCTTCCAAACATGACATGTTTATAGTCAAATCGAGCGGCTCGATGAGAAGAATCCAACGAGTCCAAGATCACGGAAATCCGACATCACTAAGACCTTCAAATGTCTAGCGAACTATCCACGATCAAGGGATTCAACATCGACCGTCCATCCAAACCACTCCTCATTTACCCTTGATCTTCCTCCACTTCTCAACTCTTCCTCAGGTAAAAAAAAAAATATTTGCTTCCGCATCTATCTCCCTTCTGCTTAACTTCCACTAAATCTGTACACAATAAAAATGTGAAAGAGGATACTCAAATAGCTGAACTCCATAGAAAGTGGATATACTTGACAATTAAATGCCAAAAACCCCAACAACTCGATCTATTAACGCTATTCTGCGTCTTTCATCACTTAAACTTGATATCGTTTCCATTTATGTTGAATTGATATTGAATATGTTAATTTGAGTAGATATAGAAAGCATTTCTCATAAATATGCTCTTCACAATATGCTATCAGAACTTATTTTTAACGACATCTTGATCTAAAATAAGATGATGCTCATTGGTATATTTGAGTGCTAAAATATGTTCAACTTACGAGTATAAGAACTTTCTCTCTCCTCTTCTCGCTCTCACAACTTTGCCACTCCTTAGAATCAGATTAGTATAATACTATGATATCATTTATAACACTAATTTTAATCCAAATTCAAAGATTTTGAAATCTATCATAATGCAATATCAGTTGCAATATCTTAATATAATATCTTACATTATAAATAACAAGTTCATTATTAAAAAATAAGATAAAATTTGCAATTAATAATCTTCATATGTACCTTCTCTCCATGCTGTACTATCAACATCAAAATTAATAATTATAATTTTTATCTAAGACGTACCATAAATTCATAAGTTAACAATAAAATTATTTTAAATAAGAGAATATAAGAAATTTAAGTGAAATTTAACATATCCATGAAATTTGATAATTTATCTTAAAATAAATTTAATAGCTATAAAAATCACCTTGATGAAATTTAATTATTATTTTTTCTTAGCTTCCAACACCATCATTAAAAAATACTAATGAGATAGCATGTTTCTAAAAAATAAATAAATCAATAAATAAATTTAATGCAAAGGTTGATAAAAGAGCACAAATTTTAATGACGGCTTAGTGGAATATTATAAATATAGATTACCAAAAAGAAATAAAACTCATAGATTAAAGATGACCGATCATCCAAAATTCTTTTTGTTTATGCAAACTCAAAAATATAAAATCAAAATTAAACAATAATTCAATGATTGTTTGATTTCAAGAAATCAATAAGAATTCTTAAAAAAAAAAACTACTTAGAGTTCAGTTATAAATGATCAAAATCAGGAATCAAGCTTAAAGAAAAATATATTTAAAAGGACCACCAGTTGATACATAAATAAAATTGAGTACATGGATCAAATAATACAAACAACTGATTAATGCTGAAATATTATGCATTCTTCACATTTCATATATATCAAACAAATAAGATAAGAAGAAACAAGTTTGCTTATCGGGGACGAATATCGATATAAGGAATGTGAGCAATCTTGTGCCGATCGGAGCCTCCATCCTCTCGATAGCGCTCCTTTAACTCTGGATGACAATCCCCAATTATTGTTAGACGTTTCAAAGAGGGAGGAAGCTTCGGCAATTCCCGAAGCATCGGAACACCCTCAATATATAGTTCCTGAAGTGCAGATAAGCTTTCCAAGGAGGAAGGGAGAGACTGTAAGGACGCGAGATATATATAGTTCAGCTTACAAAGAGATGAACTAATATTCAGAAACCACTCCGCCGCCTCATTTGGAAATGAAACCAGCTCATCATTTAATGAAATACTCAGTTCTTGTAAGGAGGCGATACTTCTCAATGGCTCCATTAGCAACACCGATGGATCACTTATCCAGAGATTGCCGAGCATGAGATGGCAATTATTACTGGTCTCCACTTCTCGATATCTTCCGCCAGAGATCAGATTGGGGCAATTTGTAATTGACAAGTATCTTAGTGCTGCAGGTCTTCTAATTTCATCAGCCAGAGGAATAGGATTTGAATTGCTACAAAAATTCAAAGTTGTCCACCCAATTCCATCTATCTCCAACCTCTTGAGCTTAGAAGGCAAAGAGGGCAACTCTTTCAACTTGGGGCAGTCAAGTAGAAACAGATGAGTTAAGCAAGGAAACAAACATCCATCTTCAGCAGCTACTCCTGCCTCAAACCAATCCTCTAATGCATCTAAGTAGCTAATATGTAACACTTCTAGCGATGGAAAGGCATGGTATTTATCATTCCCATTAAATTTACTTTCGAGACATTTTACTTTCGGCATTTCAATAAGTGTCAGTCTCTTGAGGAAGGGAAGTTGCCCAAAAGGTAGAAGAGTTTCCCATTCCCTGCAATTTGAAAATTCGATTTTCTCTAGATTGAAGATTGGATTGACATTGCTCATCCATATTGCTGACCTTGCACCCATGTATCTCTCTATGCTCAGATTCCTTAGACATTTTGGTGGTTGAAGGTTGTCGAGCATGTTCTCATCCAAATTGATATTCCTCGAATCAGTGTCACTCCAACATAAGGTCAAATCTGTGAGCCTCCTCTTTTCACATAATTGGGCATTACGAGCCTCCTTGGCGTCCTTCACAAGACTTTAGCTTCCCAATCCCACATATCGATGAAATAACATCCGTTGGCAATTTCATGTAACGCAACTTAGAAATGTTATTAATGTCACTTGATAAAAAATCATCAGATAGGCTTCCCATCCATAAGCGATCAAAGATTATGCATTGCAAGTGATAGAGATTACTTAAAGATCTTGGTAGCCTGGTGACATCAACTACTTTGATCTTCAAATATCAAAAATGTTTCAAATATTTAATCTCTTCATGTATCATTTCCCATTCATCTGTACATTTGTATAATACACATATGTATAATACACGCAGGCTTTTCGATGCTTTGAATAATTCAATAAGTGCACTGCAAAGATTCTGATTAGAATCTTCATAGAACAAGAAAAGAGAATGCAAATGTCTAAACTTCTCAATCTTTTTTAAGATGTCTAGATTTGTAGTTCGAATAGACAAGTGTCGAATAGTGTAAGAAATTTTGAGGGATGACTCTTCATCATTCAAAAGTTTACCGCATACCTGTGCAAAAAATTTAGATGCCGACTCATGTATTAAATCATGCATCTTGTAGTCATCTCCGACTTTGTCAAATAAAGCTTTTTTGACTAAAACATCAAAATACCTTCCTCCGATATCCTCCATAGTCATTCCTTGAGACGGCTGAATGAAACCCAAAGCAATCCACATTCGGACTAAATCATCTTTATCAAACTCATGATCTTCTGGGAACATACAACAAAATGCAAAGCAATTTCGTAGATGATTTTGGAGAACTATATAGCTCAGTCTTAAGATGGAATGGATAGAATTCTGATCCAATAAATTGCTTTCTAGAACTGTCCTCCAATGCCCTTCATTTAAGTTGTCATTCAGAACACCAGCAATGACTTTAGCTGCCAATGGGGATCCTGAAAGCTTTTTAACTATCTCTCCAGCAATGGCTCTTAATTTTTTATGATCATCAGGGCGGTTCTCTACACCAGTAAATGCGTGAGAGTTGAGGAGCTGCAAACACACATCTTCCTCTAGGCCCTTTAATTGAACTATTTCCACCTTCTTTGTAATTACTCTTGCAAACATCAGCGCTACTGCGTCCATTCGAGTTGTTACCAGAATCTTACTACCAAAACCCTCACAAGCTGAAGGGGCGAGCACATTCTCCCATTTACTTTTATCCCGTTCCTCCTCCACTTCCCAAAGGTCATCAAGGACCAGTAAGAACCTTTTGGACATCACCTCCTCCTTAAGTTTCCCTTGAAGCGCATCAAGTGAATCCAAACGAGGCCTCTTCTTCTCAAGAGATTCCAACATATCTGCAATGACTTTTTTCACATCAAAGTTGTTGGAAACACAAACCCACATTTTAAGATGAAATTCCTTTGTCATTTCATCTTCATAGACATGTTGCAAGAGAGTTGTCTTCCCCATACCACCATGGCCTACTATAGATAGAAGAGAAATTTTTCCGTAAAAATCAGTTCCTCGAGGCTCATTTGATGAATTCCTCAGCCACTCCATAACAAGCTCCTTCTCCTTGCCTCGACCGATGAGATCATTTTTAGGCAAGGATCCCGTTTCACGTGCTCCGTGCAGCTCAAGCTGCTGCTTCTGAAGCTCCTTCTTTGCGTGTTTTACAAGATGAAGGAAAGTATCAACACCAGTTTTTGAAACTCTATCAAGTTTCTGCACAGCCTCCTCCAGTCGCTTCAAGGTGGGATCAATTTTAAGAGCACGTTTGCCAATTTTGACAAGTTTTTTCTTCATGGATTTCATGATTGAACGCACCTTTCTCAGCTTCTTGTTTTTTGTCAGCTGTTTTTCAAGTTCCATGCACTCCAGCTCATCAAACACGTCTTCTGCATCATCAATGGCATCTCGGAGCTGCCATAGCCATTTGTTAAGAGCCGGATATTCTTCTGTGATCTGCTCTTGGCTGGAAGCAAAGTGGACGACAGCTTGGATCTGGGGGAGATTCTCTTGCAGCTTTACCAGCTCCTCCTTCATGCCTGTCTGCCATCTGACTTGATCTTTCAGGTAACGGAAGCCAGCGTTGATTATCTTCTCCATAATTGGATCAAGAACCATATCCGCCATGGCAACGACGATCGATGTAGAGCAGAACAACTGAACAGTAAGAAAAAAAAAAGGGGATTGGGAGAGATGCAGATTAGATAGTCTACCGGCTCACGACGGTATCCTGCTGGTTAAGATAAGGGAAGACCTTACATCCTTTCATCTCAACCGTTTCTTTGAAATCGGACGGCCTAGCGGAGACGTCAACATCCCTAAGGAATTTCAGCTGGAAATGATCAAATGTGGCGTCGCACAAACTATAAAACTCAAGGAAAAAGGAACACTAAGGTTTCGTTTTGACAGTTTTTTATTTTTATTTTTTTGAGAAATATTTGGACAGTTTTTACTGCTTCCTATCTAAAGCAGTTTTTAGCGTTAAAAAAAAAACATTTTAAAAAATTCTTATACTGATAAAATTATTTTAAAAAATAATAAGAAAACTGTATCAAATAAAGCCTAAGCTGTCGGATAATCATTAGTTGACTTTTTTTTTAAGTATAAAAATATTTGGAATGCCTTGATGCTTCAAGATTGAATAGTTTTCATGATCATGAGACTAAGGTTTCGTTTGGGACGGCTTTCGTATTGCTTCTTAAAGCTATTTTTAAGCATAAAAATTTAAATTTTTTACTAATAAACAAATTTAAGAAGCAGTATGAAAGCAATTCCAAACAAAGCTTAAATTGTTCTTGTTCAAATATAATATTCAGTTTAATATTTAGATACACATTTGCACAGTTAATGAGCCTTCATCTTCTTTACTTCTTCTGAACAATATCCTTTTTCATGTCGTTTAATAATTTAAATTAATCTTTGGGATGTATTTAAAACTTCATTACAATTAAATTGGTTTTTATTTGATAAGCAGAAGCTCAAGCCTTCAATGTAACATCAAGCAAGTAAATGAAAATAATAATAATAATAAAGTTTTATTGAATACTTTTCTGCTTTTGCTGGCAAGCTTCCCCATCTTCTAATCAATTGATGACATTAAAGTCCAAAGGATGTCACATGCACAAAAACTTAATAATGTAGATTACAAAGCTCCAAAAGGTTGGCCTGTAGATCATCAATTCATTTGACTTTAATGACATTGATTAAGACTCTTCAATTTAATTTAAGACCACAAATCTTAATTAGCCCCAATTAAGTCTCACTACAATTGAAAATAAAAATTAGAAATTAATTTCGTTTGGACAATTTTTTATTTGGAAAAGTTATTCGGTAAAAAGATTTGTAAACAGATCCATTACCACCGCTGTAAATTTTATTAAATAAAAAAAAGGATTTATAAACAAGGGCCCAAAAGGAGGCCAAAACTAAGACCCCAAAGCTTTAATCATTAAAATAAACTACAGGTTGCAAGGCAACCCCAAAAAGACAAAATAACCCAAAATTTAGTCATTTTAAATGCAGCAAAAATAACCAAAAAATAAATTAAGAAGGCCATGAGGCCTGTCGGACATGGGAGAAATGGTAGGAGGCTTCATGCATGAGAGAATCAAGGTGCATGAAGTCCCAATTCCCAAACAAAGGCCACCATTGTCTGACCAAAATGAGAGAATACACCACCAAAGTTGCCAAAGCAAGCTAAGCCCGTCTAGGGGGTTCTGTATGAATCTTGCCTCATCATTGTCCGACCAAAACGATCTGCCCAACACACAAAAAGCACCCAGCAGTAGCAATAACCACAAATAACAGTCCAGTCCCAAAGTCCGAAGTAATAAAAGAATAAAGAAAATTAGCATAGATAAGTTAGGAATTTATCATAATTCTTCCGGCAGCTAATTTTACACTTGATGGCCCTTTTAATCAAAACCAAATTAGTATTTAGAGAGGAGATAGAGTCATCATACCTTCTCCCCTTTCTTTCACACCAAGGAAACAAATAGAAGCACAGATCACCAAATAGAAAAAAAAAATTGCATCCATTTAAAGGTGAGAATTATCACTGATGCCGTTGAAAACCTGTATATAATGTTAAAGTCTAAATAGCAGCCTCAAGAAATAGAACTTTCAAAATGCTAAAATAGAAATCACACAAAGAATAACTGAGAAACAGTTTCAGGTTTATAATTACAAAAAAGACAGGGTGAGTAGAAATGTTCCTAGAGATAAGTTGGTTTGCCGATAGTGCCACAGAAAAAAAAATCTGAGACATTCACTAAACCGAAACAAAAATTCCATACAACCAAGAGATTTAGTTGAAACAATAACTCCACTTTAATCATAGAGATTCACAACAACAGTAAGAGAATATTGAACAATATATTTTAGTTACATGACTCGAGCAAGAAAACACGAAAAACTTTGAAGAAAACACGAAAAACTTTGAAAATAGCATAAGAAGAAAAACGTTGGCTTCTTATTTTTTGTTTTTCTCCTAGAAACTTTGAAAATTAATTCAAATAGTTGGTCCAAATAGGTAGAAATATCAACATAAGGAATGTGAGCAATCTTGTACCAAACGAAGCCTTCAACAAATTGCTAGAAATTTCAAAAAGGGAGGAAGGATTGGTAATTCCCGAAGTTTAGGAACTTCGTAAATAGATAGATTCTGAAGTGAAGATAAGCTTTCCAAGGAGAAAGGGAGATACTGTGAGGACGAGCCATTTAAATTTACGCTTATAAAGATATGACCAAACTTTCAGAAACCACTCCGCCTCATTTGGAAATGAAACCAGCTCATCATTCTTCAAAATTACTTATCTAGAAAACCTCCTTAAGTAGCCTACAATAGTAAAAAAAATTACATAAAAGTTCATTATTTTTATGCATCAGAACCTAAATTTTTTTTACTAAGAAAATGTTTTATAAAGCAGTAATAAAGCTATCCCAAATGAAATCATAATCTCAACATAAAATAACTGACGATGAACATAAATAAGCTTTTTTATAAGACATTTTTTTAATATTCCATTTTATTTGCCTATAGCCTATGTGGTAGATTATTGATAGGGAGGAAATAAAAAAAGTAAATAAAGTTATCATTATTATTATTTTTAAAATTTTAAAGTTTCCAAATAAATATTTATTTTTTGAAGATAAAAATATCGGACCAAAGTTATCATATATTACAGTTAAGGTTAGAAAGCTCATTAGTTTTTTTGTTGGCGGCTTCTTCGCGTGCTATTTTGTTTATTCGACTCCATCCCAGTGCTTTCACCCTTTTCTTCTTTTAATAATTTAAATGCTAATTTAATTATTGTTTCTTGTAACAATAAGTAAAAGAGTTACAGCTCATGAGAGGATATGTCATTTGCCAATTGAGGCCAATTTTTATAAAATTTGGGCCCACCTAATTTCATACATGTTGTGGTGCAATCATACTCCAATTCGAACATATGGGCATCTAATGATTTGATCTTCAGTTAAGTGAGCAATGGTTATAACCTTCCTCTTGTTGATCTCAATTCGAGTCATATATGGCTCATTAACTTTGATTTAAAATCAGCGTAGTCTAAAAGTTCGTGCAATGCCATAACAAGTATGTATTGATTGATCGATCAGGTGATATTATATATGTGTCGATAGCTAAAATTGAAATCATCTTATCATGCATGAGGACAAGCGTTGAGCGCGAAAAAGAGCACGAAGTTCATTGAAAAGCCGAGCAGTTGAGATTATGCGACACAAGTTGGGTGTGATAAGTGTGGTGACGAAGGCAGATGATGCAAACAAACAAGGCACATGCTGTAATATCAAAAATCTGCTCCAGGATCGTCTAGGACGATCTGGGATCGTCCTGGGACGATCAGGTGAAGTTTTGCTCCAGAATGTGTCCAGATTGCTCCAGGTAATTTTCCTGTAGGTATCGGCCGGGCCTATAGGGGCATCGTCCAGGCCGATCTGCACTGTTCAAAATATCGTCCTGAGAACAGTCCTGGGAACAGTCCAGGACGATCAAATTTGGTCTGATCGTCCCGGGATGATCTGGCGATCGGCCGGGCCGATCTGAGTAGTATAAGCTGAACTCAGCTCATTTTGAAGAGAGAGAAAATTTTATAAAAACGAAAATATCAGCCGAGGAGAGAGAAAAAGTTGATTTTCGGACGACGCGGAGCTATTTTCGTCCGACGAGACTGTTCAGGAAATTGCTGTACGCAAGGTAAGGCACATTCCGCCTTTCTCAATTTCAGAACCGTCGTGTTTGGCGGTATTTTCTGTCCGGATTTTGTTTCCGTTAGAGATTTTCGTTCGTATTTTTTGATTGGTTCAGTTTTTACCGCGTAACTTTCTGTATGTTGTTGACGTGCCGAGTGTGCACATTTTGGTTATTTTCTGAAGATTTTTGTCCGGGTATTTTTGATTCGACGGTGTTTTTCGTCGACTGGATTTTTCTGTGTAGTCTAAAAATTGCTAAGCAGTAGAATAAATATTATAAAATGTTGTTATCTATATTCTGTGCGAATTTGGCAATTTGTGATTTTCAGGAAAAATTGTGTAAATTCCGTATACAGCCGTTATGCTGCCCGATTTTTGTCTGATTTCTGATTTGCCCGGATTTCTTCTGAATTGATATGCTATCCGTATATGCTATAAAAAGGGAGTTATAAGGGGCCTGGATCCTATGAGATTCAATTAGTGTCTGGGGAAAATCTTAGATGAGCTCAAGTTGGAGAAATATCTGTTCTGTTCCGGATCCGATGAAATCTATTCTGTTCTGGTGCTGTAAGCACATTTAGCTATTAATTACTCAGAGAAGTTCTGGTGCCGCGAGCACAAGGGAGACATAAGGGTCAGAATCCGTAGTGATTCTATTTAGTTTAGTTTAGTTAGCTATTAATTATATATCTGATATCTGATATCTGATTTGAAAGGACTTCTGATTTCCGTATCTGTTCTGTTAGCAAATCTGATTCTGATTTTACATGATATCTGATTTCCGTACAGTTCTGTTTGTTCTGATTGGATATTCTGAATTGTTCTGATCTGAATTTCTGATTTCTGTACGATTCTGATTCTGTTGATTTGATCCGTATGACTCAGTTCTGATTCGATATTTCCGATTCTGTTCTGATTTAATATACGATTCTGTTCTGATTTCTGATTGGATTTCTATCTGATGTGTGGTTTTGGATTCTGAGAGTTTTGATTGGAGGTTTGTTGCTTTGCTGAGCTGTTGAGCTCTCTCTTGTTTTCTGGTGGTTTTCAGGTTCGAGGAAAGGGTAGGAAGTCTAGGAATAGATTTCAGAGTTTGATCAGTATAGGTATTGTTTGTACTTTCGATTTTTGTACAGTCATGGCTTTTCTGTTCTGTTTCTTTCTGTCTGAGCCATGTACTGTATTTGTAGATGATTGTTTTGAGGAAAAGAAAATATAAATGTTTTGTTCCGCTGCAATTGATGATTAATAGTAGCTCTGTGTCTGTGCGTCTATTTGAGTTGAACTATTTGGAAGATTCAGTTCTGAAGCAAATTCCAAAGCCAGATCCTGGTCTGTCAGTTCGTTTCGTTCCGGTCGCGATCCGGTGCGAGCGGGATCCGTCCCGGTCGGGTCGGGTCGTGACAAACTTAAGTGGTATCAGAGCATTGGTTTTGGAATTTGGTTGGATTGTAAAACAGAGCTATAGGAAGTGATCTGTAGCGAGTCGGTCTGGGGTAGTTTTGGTTTGTTTGGCTTTTTATTGTGTTGTTTTTGTGATAGTTTTCCGGATTTTTCTGGATTTTCTGTATGGATCAGCCAGACCCAGACATGACAGATGGACAGAGTGCCAGTCAGGCAGCACCAGTGGGGAGTACAGCCCCAGTGACAGGTGCTGATACACTTTCTCAGTTTGCTACGCTTGTTGCTCAGATGATGAGCGAGACTCAGAGCAGAGCTGTTACTGTTAGATCTGATGATATTGATAGACATCTGCAGTTGTTTTTTAGGTTGAAACCTCCGAGATTTGAGGGCGCTGTTGAGCCCAGAGCAGCCGAGGAATGGCTGAAGAGATTGGAGAAGACCTTCGACGGAATGCAGTGTCCGTCAGACAGGAAGGTTCTATTAGCTGTTTTTCTGTTGGATGGAGAGGCTGAGCACTGGTGGGAAGGCCAGCAGGCAGCCAGATTTCAGGGTAGATTGAACTCTTTGATTACTTGGGAAGAGTTCGCTGAGGTATTTCGAGACTGGTTTGTTCCCCCTTCTGCACGACAGCAGATGCAGGAGTCAGGGGAGCAAGACGGTGATGCAGTACGAGGCTGAGTTTACTGCATTAGCCAGGTATGCTCCGCAGTTGGTTAGTACTTCTGCTGAGAGGTGCTACAGATTTTTGAGGGGATTACGAGATAGTCTGAGGCAGCCCCTGGTACCTTTTCATATTTCTGATTTCTCTGAGCTTGTGGAGCGAGCTCGTCTGATTGAGAATGACCTGATGGCTACTCAGCAGCGGTGGACTGCGAGTAGGAAGAGATTTGGAGGCGAAGCTTCAGGCAGTGGTTCCTCTGGGAAGAGGAGATTTGTAGCTGGTTCTGGATCTGGTGAATTCAGGAGGAGTGGTGGATCGTCTGGTACTGCTACCAGTACGATGAGTTCTGGATCTGTGAGTGGGGCACCTGTGTGCCAGAGTTGTGGACGGCGACACCTTGGCCAGTGCTACAGAATGGCTGGTCTGTGCTTCCGATGTGGTCAGCCAGGACATCGGATTGCAGAGTGTCCACAGACTGGATTTGATCGGCGTTCTGAGTTCCGATCAGAGGGCTCTATCAGACCTGTCAGTTCAGCAGGAAGACTGAGGACTGTTCCTCCTCGCCCTGAGGGATTTTCTGGAAGAGGTTGTGGTTCTAGTTCTGTACCACGGAGACCACCTACTGTTCCCTCTGAGCAGAGTAGTTCTGTTGCTTCAGCTCCTGCTCCAGTTCAGCCACGAGTTTACAGCTTGAGTCAGCAGGAGGCTCGTGATGCTCCAGATGTTGTGACAGGTACGATTTACATTTCTGATCAGCCCTGTCGTGTTTTGTTTGACTCTGGAGCTAGTCACTCTTTTCTGTCCGAGCGCTGTTTTGAGCTTTTGCGTTTGGATTCAGTTTTGTTGCCGGTTTCTCTTTCTGTGATTTTGCCGGCTGGAAGTAATTTGATTGCCCGCAAGTTTTGTTTGTGTGAGATTGACATCGCTGGCAAGAAGTGGAAATCAAGTCTGATTTTGTTGCCTATTTTTTCATATGATGTGATTCTGGGCATGGATTGGCTGAGTCTGTATGAGGCTCAGATTGATTGTCTGAAGAAGCAAGTGAGTTTGTTTATGGCTGGAGAGCGATGTGTATTTCAGGGATTACGAGGTGTTCTCTCCAGTCTGATTTCTGCGTTGGAGGTGAGCAGAATGTGGAAGAAGGGATGTCCAGTCTTTTTGGCTTCGGTGCGGGATCTGAACCTGGAGGTGGGTTCTGTTTCTGAGATCCAAGTGGTACGGGAGTTTGCTGATGTTTTTCCTGAGGAGTTGGTTGGTTTACCTCCGGATAGAGATGTGGAGTTCTCTATCGATATTTTTCCGGGTACCGCTCCGATATCAAAAGCTCCGTACAGGATGGCACCGAAAGAACTTTCTGAGTTGAAAGTTCAACTTCAGGAGTTGGTTGACAGAGGTTTTATCCGTCCTAGTGTTTCGCTCTGGGGAGCACCTGTTTTGTTTGTGAAGAAGAAGGACAGGACACTTCGTATGTATGTGGATTACAGAGATTTGAACAAAGTCACGATCAAGAACAAGTATCCTTTGCCTCGGATTGACGACTTGTTTGATCAACTTTCCGGATCTTCGGTATTTTCGAAGATTGACTTGCGATCCGGATACTATCAGGTGAAGGTGAAGGAAGCTGATGTGGTGAAGACTGCTTTCAGTACTCGGTACGGGCACTATGAATTCTTGGTTATGCCTTTTTGGGTAACCAACGCGCCTGCTATTTTCATGGATCTGATGAACCGAGTGTTCAGGGAGTATTTGGATTAGTTTGTGATCGTCTTCATCGACGATATTCTGGTATATTCTGCTTCTGAAGATGATCATGCCAGACACTTGAGGATTGTGTTGGAGACTTTGAGGCGGCATCAACTGTATGCCAAGTTTTCCAAGTGTGAATTCTGGCTGAAGAGCATCTCTTTTCTGGGGCATGTGGTGAGCGGAGAAGGCATTTCTGTTGATCCCCAGAATATTCAGGCGGTTGCTGATTGGCCAAGGCCGACTACGGTATTTGAGGTACGTAGTTTCTTGGGCATGGCCGGGTATTACAGGAAGTTTGTGAAGGGATTTTCACAGATTTCGACGCCTCTGACGAGACTGACTCAGAAGTCAGTAGCTTTTGTTTGGACACCGGAGTGTGAAGCTAGTTTTCAGAGATTGAAGGATTGTCTGACTTCAGCTCCAGTGTTAGCACTTCCGTCAGGTACGGAAGGTTTTCAGGTGTTCAGTGATGCTTCACTGAAAGGTTTGGGTTGTGTGCTGATGCAGAATGGAAGGGTAATTGCTTATGCTTCTAGACAGTTGAAACCACATGAGAAGAATTACCCGACGCATGATTTGGAGTTAGCTGCTGTTGTTTTTGCTTTGAAGATTTGGCGTCATTACCTGTATGGCGTCAGATGTGAGATTTTCACTGATCATAAGAGCCTGAAGTATATTTTTACTCAGAAGGATCTGAATTTGAGACAGAGAAGATGGCTCGAGTTGATCAAGGATTATGATTTGACTATTCAGTATCAGCCTGGTAAGGCTAATGTGGTAGCCGACGCTCTGAGCAGGAAGTCTTCTGGACTATCAGGTTTGCAGCTTACTTTTGATGATTTCCTGATTCGAGATATGGAGCGTTTGCAGTTGGAGGTGATTTCCTCCAGTGATTTGGAATTGGCTCAGATGAACATTCAGTCTTCTTTGGAAACAAGGATTCAGGAAGCCCAGAAGTCAGATTCTGACTATTCGAAGTTGATGGCTCAGATTGGATCTGATAAGACTCCTGAACTTCAAATTTCTGATTCTGGTACTATTTTTTGTAAGAACAGGCTGTGGGTACCTGTGTTTGGAGATTTGAGGCAGGAGATTCTGTACGAATCTCATCATTCAGGCTATACTGTACATCCAGGCAGTAGTAAGATGTATGCTGACATGAAACTTTCGTTCTGGTGGCCTGGAATGAAGAAGGATGTGGCAGAATTTGTGTCGAGATGCGAGGCCTGTCAGTTGGTAAAGGCAGAGCATCAACGACCAGGTGGACTGTTGCAGTCGTTGTCTATCCCTGAGTGGAAGTGGGAGGAGGTAACGATGGACTTTGCGATGGGTTTTCCTCGATCTAGACAAGGGCACGACGCTATTTGGGTGGTTGTAGATCGATTGACGAAGTCCGCCCATTTTCTTCCGATCAGCCAGACCGATCCGATGGATCGTTTGGCACAGATATATGTGAAAGAGATAGTCAGATTGCACGGTGTGCCTAAGGTGATTGTTTCTGACCAAGATGGACAGTTTACTTCCAAACTCTGGAAGGGCATTCAGCAAAGCTTGGGTACGAAACTGCATTTCAGTACAGCCTTTCATCCTCAGACAGATGAACAGTCTGAGAGGACCATTCAGGTATTGGAAGATCTGTTGAGGCTTTGTGTTTTGGACTTTGGCGGAAGCTGGGAGGATCATATTCCGCTGATTGAATTTGCTTATAACAACAGTTTTCAGTCCAGTATTGGCATGGCACCGTACGAGGCTCTGTATGGCAGGAAGTGCCGTACTCCTTTGACTCTGACTGAGGTCGGAGATAGATAGGAGTTGGGTGCCACTTTCTTTGAGGAAACTGTTAAGAAGATCAACTTGATAAAAGAAAGATTGAAAGCGGCTCAGGATCGACAGCAGAAATATTATAATCAGAAGCACAGGTTTGTTGAGTTTCAAGTTGGTGACTTTGTGTATGTCAAATTCAGCCCGATGAAGGGTGTGAGCAGATTTGGTCAGGTGAGTAAGCTTAGTCCACGATATGTCAGACCTTTTGAAATTTTGGAAAGGATTGGAAAATCTGCTTACCGACTGTTGCTTTCAGATTCGATGCCTGACGTGCATAACGTGTTTCACCTATCCACTCTGAGGAAGTGGGTATCTGATTCTGGGAAGAAGCTGTCAGCTGACGAGGTTGAGATTCAGGAGAATCTGGCGTACAAGGAAGAGCCAGAGTTGATTTTGGCATACGATGTCCGGAAGTTAAGAAATAAACAGATTCCGATGGTTAAAGTCCAGTGGAAGCACCGGACTGCACGGGAAGCGACTTGGGAGAAGGAGTCTGACATGAGACAGTTGTACCCGTACTTGTTCTGACTGAGTTTGGATTGGATAATGTCGTGGACGACATTTTTTTGAAGTTGGGGAGATTGTAATATCAAAAATCTGCTCCAGGATCGTCCAGGACGATCTGGGATCGTCCTGGGACGATCAGGTGAAGTTTTGCTCCAGAATGTGTCCAGATTGCTCCAGGTAATTTTCCTGTAGGTATCGGCCGGGCCTATAGGGGCATCGTCCAGGTCGATCTGCACTGTTCAAAATATCGTCCTGAGAACAGTCCTGGGAACCGTCCAGGACGATCAAATTTGGTCTGATCGTCCCGGGACGATCTAGCGATCGCCCGGGCCGATCTGAGTAGTATAAGCTGAACTCAGCTCATTTTGAAGAGAGAGAAAATTTTATAAAAATGAAAATATCAGCCGAGGAGAGAGAAAGTCGAAGGTTTATGGAAAAAGTTGATTTTCGGACGACGCGGAGCTGTTTTCGTCCGACGAGACTGTTCAGGAAATTGCTCAATTTTCAGAACCGTCGTGTTTGGCGGTATTTTCTGTCCGGATTTTGTTTCCGTTAGAGATTTTCGTCCGTATTTTTCGATTGGTTCAGTTTTTACCGCGTAACTTTCTGTATGTTGTTGACGTGCCGAGTGTGCACATTTTGGTTATTTTCTGAAGATTTTTGTCCGAGTATTTTTGATTCGACGGTGTTTTTCGTCGACTGGATTTTTCTGTGTAGTCTAAAAATTGCTGAGCAGTAGAATAAATGTTCTGAAATGTTGTTATCTATATTCTGTGCGAATTTGGCAATTTGTGATTTTCAGGAAAAATTGTGTAAATTTCGTATACAGCCGTTGTGCTGCCCGATTTTTGTCTGATTTCTGATTTGCCCGGATTTCTTCTGAATTGATATGCTATCCGTATATGCTATAAAAAAGGAGTTATAAGGGGCCTGGATCCTATGAGATTCAGTTAGTGTCTGGGGAAAATCTTAGATGAGCTCAAGTTGGAGCAATATCTGTTCTGTTCCGGATCCGATGAAATCTATTCTGTTATGCTGCTGTAAGCACATTTAGCTATTAATTACTCAGAGAAGTTCTGGTGCCGCGAGCACAAGGGAGACATAAGGGTCAGAATCCGTAGTGATTCTATTTAGTTCAGTTTAGTTAGCTATTAATTATATATATGATATCTGATATCTGATTTGAAAGGACTTCTGATTTCCGTATCTGTTCTGTAAGCAAATCTGATTCTGATTTGACATGATATCTGATTTCCATACAGTTCTGTTTGTTCTGATTGGATATTCTGAATTGTTCTGATCTGAATTTCTGATTTCTGTACGATTCTGATTCTGTTGATGTGATCCGTATGACTCAGTTCTGATTCGATATTTTCGATTCTGTTCTGATTTGATATACGATTCTGTTCTGATTTCTGATTGGATTTATGTTTGATGTGTGGTTTTGGATTCTGAGAGTTTTGATTGGAGGTTTGTTGCTTTGCTGAGCTGTTGAGCTCACTCTTGTTTTCTGGTGGTTTTCAGGTTCGGGGAAAGGGAAGGAAGTCCAGGAATAGATTTCAGAGTTTGATCAGTATAGGTATTGTTTGTACTTTCGATTTTTGTACAGTCATGGCTTTTCTGTTCTGTTTCTTTCTGTCTGAGCCATGTACTGTATTTTGGAAGATTCAGTTCTAAAGCAAATTCCAAAGCCAGATCCTGGTCTGTCAGTTCGTTTCGTTCCGGTCGCGATCCGGTGCGAGCGGGATCCGTCCCGGTCGGGTCGGGTCGTGACACATGCAAACTGGTACACGTGGGCAAGAGTTCATAGACAAGATGCTAAGCACATGTGAATAAGATGTTGGTGCACGTGTGAAGTTGTTTAGGTTTCTAGGCTTCTTTATCATACTCTCAAGCATTTGAGCCACCTCAAAATTTTCATTAACTAAAGCTTTGTGAATATCCATCCTATGAAGAGTTTTCCCTAGCTCACATGGGAGACATAATTTTACTATTTTAATCATGCTTTTGGCTTTTGTTCTGACCTATTGATGAAATGGCCCATTGGAAAATATATAGAAAAAGTGTGGAATTTGGAAGATAATGCTTAAAACTAGTAAATGCTTATGAGCATCTTTTGTGAGGGAGCTATGCATTATGCATGTCAGTGTCTTTTTACTACTAATTAAGGTAATATGAATTTTATTTTAAATATTGAATAATTTTGAGTTAAGATTATATGTAGATATGCATAGATTGGCAATGAGTTGAGATTATAATATTTTGCAGTTATTTTTATGTTTGATTTTTATATATGAACTTTTATTCATTTATTTATTGTTATTGTTAAATTTGGATGGAAGATCAAAAAGATCATAGTCGGCGGAGATCAAAAAGATCATAATCGGCGGGCAACAGTGATAAAAAAAACTGTTGCATGGCAAAGGAGGTCAGAAAAATTGTACTCGGGTGATGATGGTTGGAAGGATCGTAATCGACGGGCAACGAAGGCCAAAAAGATTGTTGTCATTCAATGGCCAGGTATAAATTCAGCTTTAGTTTGCAGCTGGACAGTAGTCCGATGATAGTTGTTGGCCTGGTAGAAATTTGGCATTAGTCGGTTGTCGGGCAGAAGTCCGACGGTGGTCGAGGAGGAGTTTGGTGGCAAGAGAACTCAAGTTTCTCTCTCTTCCTTTTTCTTCTATCCTTCGGTGTAAATCTGGCTTCAGTTGGTAACCAGGCAGAAGTCCGGTTTTAGTAGACGGACGGTGAAAGTTCAGCGGCAGTCGAGGAGGAGTCGGGTGGCAAGAGAACTCTAATTTCTCTCATTTTCTTCTCTTCCTTTCTTGGCCCCACATCCTCCCTCCGTGGAAAGAGGGGTCTATTTATAGTTTTTTTAGAGTGACATAGCCAGTAAAAAGAAGGAAGATCAAGGATATGTTGAGAGTGGTCTGAATGGACGGTCGATATTGATCCCCTTGTTGTGGATTGTTTACTGGTCATTTAAAAGATTCATGATTTCAGAATTTGACAATCTTAGGTTCGTTGGATTCGTCTCATCGAGCCGCTCGATTCGACCATAAGCATGTTACGTTTAAAAGTCATTTGGTCTCCAATTTGTGGTTTGAACTTTCCAACAACGCTTCAAGTTCGATTTGGACCCATTTTGGCTTGGATTGAGTTGAATTTGGTGTCGTCGGGTTTGTATTTTTAAGACGTTGAGTTTGACTAAAAGTTAGCTGAAATCGAAGTTCATATGGTCCCAAATTTAATTTTGGAAGTTTCCAACTTGATTTTGCCTTGAGATTCGTGCCGGATCAAGCTCGAGATTCATGCCGGATCAAAAGGATTTATATATAGCTGGATTGGAAGATTTAAACTTTTTTTTATTACTTAAATTTATCCAACAATTTAAATAATATTTAATAAATTATGCTAATTTTTATTAAATTTATGATTATAATGATGTTTATATATGTTTAAATTGTTAGTTTCAATAATTAGTTAGGTTTTATTTAAGCTAGGTTTTGGACTTGAACTTGAAAAATTTTTTATAAATATGATTGAATAAGATTTAAAATTCGTGTAATATTTGAACTTAAAATGGGTTCAAAGGCTCTAACAGTAAATGAGCATACTTTGAGTGAGCTCGTTGCTTGTCCGTGTTTGATTCTTTTGAAATTTTATTCCTTAGAGTTTGGCTCAAGTTCAAAAGTGTTTGTGAATAACTTGTTCTTATTCGATTTATTTGTTCTTGTCATAATAATCAATGATCTTCGATTTATTCTTATTTGTTATTGCTAATTTAATTTATTAATCTTATTCGCTCTTATTTGATTTACTCAATTTAGTTAAAGAACATTAAATTTCAAAAGTTTTAAATAACTCATAAAAAAGGAAATTTTTTGTAAGTGATAATAATCAATTAAGCTCAAAATTTAACAACTAATAATTTAATATCTTATATTATAAATAAAATATTCATTATTAATAATAATCTTCAATAACCAAATCAATACCTGCAATTTTTTTATCTAGGCATTGAAAAATTAGCAATATAATTTGTTGCATCCTGGAGTATTCGCAGCGGTAGAGAATTATAAAGTTTAATGTCTTAGCATTGTACGAAGATCCAGCACATAAGCAGATAAGTGAGAGAGGGAGTAGCGTTCATATGAGACACCAGAGTTTTTACGTGAAAACCCCTGAAAAGGGGGAAAAACCATGGGGCCTGGCCCAATTTGAATGAATCCACCAATATTTGCCATCGATTACAAATGAGGTCCTTCTTAGGGAGAAGACCTTGGTTTGATGTTAAAAATGTACGTCATATAGAGCGCATTACATGGTGGGAGTTACAATAATCAACATAGACATGTTTATTTGGTCGGAAAGACCATTGGAGGCGACGGAAGTCGGAAGGACCGTATTCTGCAGGAGACAGAGATCAGAATGACTATTATTTGACGATGTAGGTCGGAACGACCATAATAGGCGATGGAGATCGGGAGGATCGTAATCGACAGGAGATAGGAGTCTGAAAGATCGTTGTTGGCAAGAGACTGTTGTCTGGTGATGGAGGTCGGAGTGACCGTAGTAGGCGACGGAGGTCGGGAAGACCGTAGTAGGTAGGAGACCAGGGTCTAAAAGACTGTTATTGATAGGAGACCGGGGTCTGAAAGACTGTTGTCTGTTGATGGAGGTCGGAAGGACCATTGTAGGCGACGGAGGTCGGGAGGACCGTAGTCGGCAGGAGATAAGAGTCTGAAAGACCGTTGTTTGTCGACAGAGGTCAGGAGGACCGTAGTCGGCAGAAGATCGGGGTTTGGAAGACCGTTGTATGTTGATGGAGGTCAGAGTGACCGGAGTAGGCGATGGAGGTCGGGAGGACTGTAGTCGGCAGTAGACCAGGGTCTGAAAGACCGTTATTATCAGGAGACCATGGTCTGAAAAACTGTTGTTTGGTGATGGAGGCCAGATGGACCATAGTAGGTGACAGAGGTTAGAAGAACCGTAGTCGGAAGTATTCTGGGAGAACTCTGTGCATCATGTTGTGGCATGGTGGAGCTCAAGGCCTCAAGTGATAGTCCGGTGGAGGTGAGGGCCTTAAGTGGTGGTTCAGAGGAGCAACGACGTCAGGTGGTGGTTCGGTGGAGGTGAGGGCCTTAAGTGGTGGTCTGGTGGTGTAACGGCGTCAAGCGGTGGTCCGGCGGAGGTGAGGCCCTCAGGTGGTGGTCTGACGGAGCAACGACGTCAGGCGGTGGTCTGACGGAGGTGAGGGCCTCAAGTGTTGGTCTGGCGGAGTAATGGCGTCAGGCGGTGGTTCGGCGGAGGTGAGGGTCTCAAGCGGTGGTCCGGCGGAGCAACGACGTCAGGCGGTGGTTTGACGGAGGTGAGGGCCTCAAGTGGTGGTCCGGCGGAGAAACGACGTCAAGCGGAGGTTAGGGCCTCAAGTGGTGGTTCGACGGAGCAACAAAGTCAGGTGGTGGTCCGGCGGAGGTGAGGGCCTCATGTGGTGGTCCGGCGGAGGTGAGGGCCTCATGTGGTGGTTCGGCGGAGCAACGGCGTTAGGCGGTGGTCCGGCGGAGGTAAGGGCCTCAAGTGGTGGTCCGACGGAGCAACGACGTCAGGTAGTGATCCGACGGAGGTGAGGGCCTCAGGTGGTGGTCTGGCGGAGCAACGACGTCAAGCGGTGGTCTGACGGAGGTGAGGGCCTCAAGTGGTGGTTCGGCGGAGTAACGACGTCAGACGGTTGTCCGGCAGAGGTGAGGGCCTTAGGTGGTGGTCTGACGGAGCAACTACATCAGGCGGTGGTCCGGTGGTGGTCCGGCGGAGCAACGGTGTCAGGCGGTGGTCCGGCGAAGGTGAGGGCCTCAATTGTGGTCCGGCGGTTGTCGAGGAGGCAAGGAAGCAAGAGCGATCTCCGATCTCTCTCTTTTTTCCTTAGGGGGTGTTTGGTATAGGATTGGATTAAATTTTAGTAGGATTTACTAAATTCTGTAAATCCGGATTTAGTAAATCTTGGGCTCTTAAATCTTGAATTGTGTTTGGTATGACAATGTTTAAATCCTGTTAAATCCAGAAAGATGTTTGGCAAGAGATAACAGGATTTAAAATGGTTGGAGATTTAAAATTGAATTAACCAATTATTTTGAAATAACTAATTATTTTAAATAATATTCCTACTAATTATTTAATTAATAATTTAATTATTATTTTATTAGTTTTAATTATAAATTTTATTATTAATTATCTCATTAATCACTTAAGAATTCTAATGCTTATTAATTATTTAACTATTATTTATATTATTAATTATATGTTTAATAATTTATAAGATAATTACATTAATTTATAATTACTAATTATATTACTAACTATTTTATTAAGTTAAATTAGATAATTAATTTATACACTAATTCTACTATTAATTATTTAATTAATTCACTTAGTTATTAATATTTTAAATTATATTAATTAAGTAAACGCGTAATGAAAGCACCTAGGGTTTGCTTTTAATCTTCTCTTATTCGTCCATGTTGTTCGGCTTCGTTGCTTCGCAGGAGGTGTTGAGATTGCACGAGTCGCTTGCTTGGCTCCTTCGTTGCTTCGCAGGAGGTGTTGAGATTGCACGAGTCGCTTCTTCGGCTCCTTCGTTGTTGTTCGACTTCGCTCCTTCGACGACGTTCCTTTCCCGTCAGATTGGACGTTACAACATTTTGATCTGAAGCAACGACTGGAGCTCCCTCTCGCTCGCTGTGAAGGTAACTTTCTCCCTTTCGCGCGGTTCTTCGGCCAAATCCCGTAAATCCGACTTCTACCTGGATTAAGATTTACCGAGATTTAGCAGATTTACGCCTTAAATCCGCAAATCCGAGATTTACGGATTTGCGGATTGACGTCGACATTTTTTGCGTTTGGCTGGATTTACCGTAAATCCTGCTTAAAATTCCGGTTTAAATCCGATACCAAACACCCCCTTAGGCTTAGGTGTTCCTTTTCATGAGGAGAGGGAGCTCTATTTATAGATTTTGGGAATGACATGACATGTAAATAGGTAAGAGATCAGGGGCAAATAAAGAGTGGTCGGATGAATGGCCGATGTTGAATCTCTTGATTATGCACCGTTCTTTAGACATTTGAAGGCCTTAATGATGTCGGAATTTGGAGATCTTGGGCTCGTTGGATTTATCTCGTCGAGATGCTCGATTTGAGTATAAGCTCGTCAAGTTTGGAAACCGTTTGGTAATCCAAATTCTGGTTTGAACCTTTGTCCAGTGCTTCAGGTCCTTGATTTGGACTCATTTGAGCTCGAATTGAGTCGATTTTGGTGTCATTGGATTCATAATTCCGAGATGCTCAGTTTGACTATAAGTTTGCTGAAATCGGAGTTCAGATGGTCCCAATTTTAATATTAGAAGTTTCCAACTTGATTTTGCCCCGAGATTCATGCCTGATCGGGATATTTTTTTGATGATATATCATAATTAATTTATATAAGAAGTGGATCGTCGGAAGACTCTACCTGCAAGAAGGATTTCGTTTTCCCAATCCAGGGAAGAAGAAGAGCAAAGCTTCAAAGCTTTAAAAAGGAGATAATATTCATTCAATGCCTTTCTCCTCTTACACATTCCCTATATATAATGTCAAAGCAAGAAAAACCTAGAGAATCCTAGAAGGTTCTAGAAAACTTATAACAAACTACATAAGCTATTCTAAGGGACACTTTAGACTTAAAATGCTCCGCATCATTCTCCCCTTGCGTCAAAAGAGCTCGATTCCATCGAGGCGTGTTGTAGAAAGGGAGATAGATGTAGAATTTATAATCAATCCTCCTGGGTCAAAGACTTTGAATGCAATTGAAAATTTTTTTCCTATATCTCCATTTGCTTTCACAGTCATGAATTTGATCAAGAATTCAGCATCAACAAGGTATTTCAAAGATTTCTTTATTTCTTCAACTAAACATGAGTGGCTGCACCTATACATCAAAACAGAGAATGAAATTGGGTTGGCCTGAACTCCGTTTCTCACAATGTCATTAAATACTGATATAACTTCTAATCCAATTCCATGCGAACGAAGTGAAAGCAATGATCAAGGTGTTCCAAATAAAAATACTCGTCTTTTTTTGATAAGTAATCGAAACAATGATGAGTTTGGACCAATCTTGCAATCAGCGCTATAGGAGGTAATTTAAAGCCCAAAGTACTTGTATAGTTAAGACTCCACTTCTCTTGATCAAGTGCAGCAAAGTGAGCACAAACAGGAAAGACACTCGTAATTGTCACCTCTGTCAAATCCTGTAACATTTCTTCAAACAGCCGCAATGCACGATTGGTAACGGCGGTCTGTGTGTACCCAGAAATCATGGTTGTCCGAAAGATGATAATTCTCGTCGGATCATGTTGTAGTTCATACAAGGAACATATTTTTTTTACATTCAGATTTAATATATCTGCTAAAAGTATGCTCACAAGACAACGAATATTGCTACTTTTGGCGGAAATAAGCTGTAGACCAATTTTCTGGAGCCAAGTGTGTGACATTGCTACTGTTAGGCTCGTATTCATATATTGATGCTCACCATCAAGTTCAAGCTTTTGATCGTTCATTAATCCTCTATCTGAAGGTAATGCAACTTGAAGAGATTTTCCTAATTGAGATGCTTTAGCCTTAAGAACCGACATTGCTTCTACAATAGGTAGGATAATATCTCTAACTGGCAGCATTGCTTGTCCATGATTTACTGGTATATGGCTTCCCGAGATCGCATCATATAAAGGAGCACTTCCTGATAAACACACTTGCTTCTCAAAATTTTCTCCGTAGTGAAATTCCTCCAGAGATTTCTGAACTCCAGTAAAGCTGCTTGAATTGTGAGTTTCACTAAGCTCTGGATCAACATTTATTATGCATGATGTCCTTTCCTCATGTTGTGGACGCATCTGGAGGCGGAAGATGAGATTCTGTAAAGGTTGATTTCTAAGAGCAACCCAGTCTTGAAAAAACTCGCGATCGTAGCCGACAACAATCATCCGGTCAGCGATGCTGCAGAGATCCTGAGTAGCGTCATCAATGAGATCGATCTCACGGATGCTGCTTACGAAACGGTAACTTGCCGTGCTGCTCGACAATGAGGCAAAATAGGCCGTGGGTGGCAGCAACAAAGATCTAGGAGGGCTAGAAGTAGTAGCAACCGGAACTGGCAGTGGAGGACATGTAGGAGAATCGGATGGAGTGAACGACGGGAGCTGCGTCGAATCGCGGGAGGAAGCTGAGTGTGGAATCATACGGGAGTGAGGGAAAGCAACGGTAGATCTGAAGGCGGAAATATAGTTGGCGGAGACAAAGTGGAGGGAATGCTCTCTAATGGCGGGAGCGGGATTGGGATCGGCCAATTCGGGTGAACTAAAGCAAGTGTAGGCTCTCGGATAGCCACAAGAGCTATGGTTTGAATCAACAGCGGTGGTGGGAATGGAAGAAAATGGAGGTTTGGGAACACAGATCTGGCAATGAAGCGGAGGATGATCGCGTCATCAGAGCGGAAGCTCGAGTGGAGGGTAGTCGTCAACAGCGTTGGGAGAATGGTGGGACTGATGGCGTTTGCGAGGAGCGGACGAGGAGAGCAAAGAAGAAGAAGAATACCTCAGTATGGTTGCCGACGACATTCGCATCTTCCTTATTGCACGAAGGTTTTCTCTAATCCGATCAAGGTTTCTGTCTACCCGATCGAGTGATTCCTTCGATTGAGCTTGATAGAAGGCGATCCGGCTTCGAGCATCGTCGACAGCCCACCTTCCTTGGCGTCGATCGTCGTCGACCGCCAATCTTATTTTGCGGCTTCGAACGGCGTCGACAGCCGACCTTCTTCCGCAGTCCATCGATCTTCACAAGCTGCAGGCTCTGATACCAACTGATGTAGTGGATCGTCGGAAGACTCGACCTGCAAGAAGGATTTCGTTTTCCCAATCCATGGAAGAAGAAGAGCAAAGCTTCAAAGCTTTAAAAAAGAGATAATATTCATTCAATGCCTTTCTCCTCTTACACATTCCCTATATATAATGTCAAAGCAAGAAAAACCAAGAGAATCCTAGAAGGTTCTAGAAAACTTATAACAAACTACATAAGCTATTCTAAGGGACACTTTAGACTTAAAATGCTCCGCATCATATATCATAATTAATTTATAAAAGAGAATATAAAAAATTTCAGCCAAATTAGATACTAAAAATATCTTAAAAACTCGAAGTTATCAACAAGAAAAAAATTTGAAAAGTTGAATTTTTTTTAATTATATGGCTCTAGGTATCGCTCGGTACCAATTGGTACTGATAGGTACCTCTAGGTATCGTCCGGTACGTAGAGGTTCCGGAGTGGAATTAAATTTATCCTAAGCAATTACTACCTATTACGCAGGGTTATGTGCCGAAGATTAGCTTCCGATGCAGAACGTCAACCTTCAGAGAAGTATGTGATCATTTAGTTGAATTATTTGGCGAGAACCATGTTGAGAGTTTGAAGCAAAACAATCTGCATCACTTTCTTTTTATGTCACGTTTAGTACAGAATGTTCCGTTGGTTTTCAAGGTATTGTCCTGCTGGGATATTAAGAAACAGTGTTTTATAATTAAGGATAAGAAGTTACTTTTTACTGCCGATGAAGTAGCTATGATATTAGGCTTACCAAATAGAGGCAATATTTTTGAAATAGGCAGTGCTAGAATAACGGGAAAATCAGCCAATGACATTAGGAAAGAGGTGATTAGTTTAGATGAATCTACGCCAATCCCTGATGTTCTGAAGAAAGTCCTTATATTTTTGTTGTCAAATCTATTTTTTCCTCTGCACAACTATAGAACACCAGCCTCTATCATTACTGCGGCGCGAAATGTTGAGAATTTTTTATCTTACAATTGGCCAGAATCAATCAGAGAATTTCTTGTGGCTGACTTTAATGTCATTGCCAAAAAGATGAAGAAAGGACTGCCACTCGGTTACTTGAATGGTTTTGTTCATATTATAATTGTGAGTATACTGAATTTAAATAGTATTGTATTTATTAATTAGATTGAATATTGGTTGATATTATTTAAGTTGTTATTCTTATGTTTGAGTTCAGATCTGGTTTCTAAAACATTGTACAATCCACGAACCATTGAATTCGAAATCAAGACCAAGGTATCTCCGGTGGGGTTCTGATGTAGTTTATAATGACGCAGATGCTTCTAATTTATTCGACGATCTAAAATATGCTGACATATTAACTTCTTTTAATGCAATTACAACTGAGGAGAGGGCTTTATTAGCAAATCCTCCCTCACAGACATCACATGACAAAACCCCTAACAATGAAATCATCTTGCACAAACCTCGTGAACAAATTTCTTCACCTTCAACATCACCTACACCCCCCAGTCCCTCCAAGACAAAACAACCAGCCCCCAAGCCCAATCAGGCCGCCCCCAAGCCCAATTAGCCCGCCCCCAAGCCCAATCAAGCCACCCCCAAGCCCAATTAGCCCAGGTGGACCAACCACTCAAACACCACCTATGTCACATGGCAAGCAGCAGCAGCAACCCACCTTTCCTTTTGATGGGCAGAATGATTATAGAGTAGAATATCTGCAGAAAGTTTTAGATCAAAATAAATTTCTTCAGAAAAGGTTAGTTAGCTTGGAAACAATAATATCTCTGAATGAACGAAGAATGGAGGCACTTGAACATCATGTGTTTGAGCAGAGGGAGATGATAAAGAGATTTGAAGCAATGGAGCAGTTCTTATCTGAGAACTTTCCTTCATTTAACCCCTCCTCGACTGCAGATGTACATGTTCAATCTTCGTCCAGAACTATGACTGATGAGAAGAAGAAGGTGGTGTGTGAAGAGGTTATCTATTTAAAGACAGTTCCCCAATTAAGGATGATGTTGCAAAATCTGAACCATGCAGCTCAGGCATGGCCAAACGGGTTAGACGTCGGGCAGACCGTAAAGCTAAAGAAATTAAAACACCTTACACCAAGGGCGAATATAAGAGAAAGATGGTAAAAAAAGCAGCTAGTAGGCCCTCCCCAGCAAAGATTAATCTTAGAAATGCTCTAATTGAAGTTGAAAGTCAAAAATCACCTGAACCAAGACCAGCTCCTACGAAAATAGATTATGCTGGGCGAGCATTGATAAATGACGAGATGAGGATGTTTATCGACGATTGCCTTGAGAAATATACTGATAAGTAAGTAAGTAACATTGATAGTTAGCTGAAAATAATGCTCCGTACCAGTAGGCTCCTCTAGGTATTGATCGGTACATGTAGGTACCGCTCGGTACTTGTCGGTACTGGTAGGTACCGCTCGGTACTGGTCGGTACTGGTAGGTACCGCTCGGTACTGGTCGGTATTTTTAAGTACCGCTCGGTACTGGTCGGTATAGAAAACATTCATATACCTTCATCAATGGATATAGTAACACACCGTCTTATATCCTGCAGGGCAGATACAATTTATACTGCAGGAAACATTCATATCTTCAGAAGTCAGATCGATGAACCACATATCTGGACAACAACCACATCGACGCATTCGCAAGTTTGCTGGCTGAGAAAAATAAACTTTGTCCAGGCCTTTATCAACCATTTATTTATGTTTCTAGTCTGCATTGGGTAATGTTCTTATTTTGCTCACTATAACTTAATATTTTACAGTGCTCCTTACCCGATTAAACGTACAGGGCTCCAAAAAATATGACATGGATAACAAGCAATACGTGTCTCACATTACCAAAGATGCAGCCACCGCTTCTAATTACCTTCTGCTACCAATACATGATAATGCCCATTGGACTCTTATGGTTGCTTATTTGAAGCACTCAACTTGGTATTTTTTTGATTCGTTACCTAACCCCATGCATCAGGCTGTACTGCCACAAATTATAAGTGTACAGTTTAAATGTGTTGCCTGCATTCGTATTATAAATTTCAACGTTACCTAAACCCCATGCATCGGACTCTTATGTTCGCTGTTTACTATTATTACAGATAAATCACTTACACGAGGAGACTCAAGGCAGTTTTCAAACTGATATAAGAGCATGGAAAGTTCAGGTAGCTGAGGGAATTCCAACACAAACAAACGGTTATGACTGTGGGATGTTCATTTGCAAATATATGGAAACTGTTATCCAACCACACTCTGTTAAATGGGAATTACTAAAGGACTTGCAAGCTGAAATGTCAAAGTTTAGGACAGAACTTGCATTCATGTTGTTATATTCCACACTTAAACGATAGTTGAGCTACACTTGTAAATTGTTAATATACAAAATGTTCTAATTTGGTAAATATGTGACTAAATTTTGAAAAGTTTTACTTCTTAAACAAACAGCGAACACGTTGTTTAAGTTGAGTTTGCGCAGAACAACATCCAAATTCTGTCATAAGCTCAAATTGTAAATCTTGTCAATCTTTGATTCCCAAAAACATCTTCCTCTTGCGCCCATGAACACGTTCATTTAATAATTGTTTATACAAATCAACTAAAAAACTTTCTTCAGCTGGATCCCAAGGGTGGTATAGAATTACATTATCAACATCAATAGCTCGTCTGACCACATAATTAGAGCTTGTTATTTCTCCTTTAGAAGTCAGCTCATGATAACGCTGTTGCAAGAAATGAACACTGGCTAGATGATGATGATGTGCAAAAAAATTCTTTTGGACAGCTTACCAACCCGTAGAATTTAAGAAGCGACCTGATCTGTTATCCTCATTAGCAATCTCTTCCCTCCATGCCACTTGAAGTAAACGATCACAACGATCATGCCATGTCTGAACACAACATCTATATATTTCATTCCGTCTAGCTTGTTGTTCAAGTACACAGTCTGCAACAACATCCACACAGTAATGCATTCTAATTGTGCCAAGCTCGATAAATTCCTTGATCGGCATGCCTAGATGAAGTTTTGCATCTGGCCATCGAAGTTTATAAACCATAATAGAATTATGAAAAAAATACATTGAGCGCCTAAACTTATATAGCATTAAATTTCAACCACCACAATTAATATCACAACAACCCATCTTAAAATGCAACAGTACAACTACCACCTTTAATTTCAACAAACATAGTAAATATCATACCAGAAAAATAATACCACCTGTACCGAGGTACCGAGCGGTACCGATCAGTACCGAGCAGTACCAAGAGATACCGACCAGTACCTAAAGGTACCGACCGATACCTAAAGGTACCGACCAGTACCGATCAATACCGAGAGGTACTTAGAAGCTCCGTACCGATCAAAACCCCAAAGTTCGTACAATACTTAGAAAATTACAAAAATAACAAAAATGAAATAAAGCCAATTAAGAAATTCTGAATATTTATCCAAGCCATTCTGCATCAATTAATCCATTCATCATCTCTAAATATTCAGGGTTGGGCTGGCTGCTTGGTCGACGAAGAGTCCACTCATCGGTGAAGCATTTTGGTATGTTCACAAAGGAAACATGACGACTAGGTTCCACATGTGTAACCTGATGAGTTGAAGTGAAATATTCTGGTATTTGGGCAAAAGAAGCTTGACTATTAGGTTCCACAGGTGTACACTGATCAGTTGGAGGTGTAGGTATTTCCTCAGCTTTCTTCTTCTTTGGCTTTCTTTTTTCCCAATGGCTCTTCAACCTTGCATCTGAAACACCTTTGGGTCTGCGCTTTACAGGGTCTTTCATTTTAGTTGGCATACTTGCATTCGTAATTAACTTAGGGTCCTTGCTGGCATCTAAAATCAGCTCCACATTCTCAGCAATCTCAGACATTACATCAATCATGTATTGTTCTGCTTCCGTATTCCCTTGACCTCTGGTGCTTATTTGATATGCGAATCTGCTAAAATAATTTCTGAACATCATACCTCCTATGCCATCCAGGGAAGTGTCCGGTACCCTACCATAGATGTTAACGGCCTATCTGAGTAAAGTCCTTTCTTGCGCACCTGACCACCTCTTCATTAGATATTTCGGAGGTAATTTAATTATATCAATCTGCCTTATTACCTCAAGCAGTGAGAACATAGTATCCCCATCATGCCAAATTTTCCACAACTGCATTCGATAGTACCTTCTTCATCATCAAAATTAACTGTCCAGTGGCGAGGCTTATCATTGTTCTCAACAGTTTTGACAAAAAAAGTGGATAAGTCAGTTGAGGCATGAGCTATGCACATACCACCAACACTTTGTAAAAACTCCTCCTCAAAGAAAGGATACAATTTACGCGAATAAAAACGCAAGGCCTGCCTAAGAATTGGACTACTCTTTACTAAAGGTACAACATCCGACTGACTGCATCTGAAGTCTTCATCCTTTTCATTACGACGTCATGTCTTCATCACCTTCTCTAATCCCAAAAAACACTCAGTTATGGTGCTAGTAGGCTTAGAAATTCCATGGCACACATTGTTAGTGGATTCACTATGCTATGTTGAAAGAATACCAAGGTTAAAACAAGTCTTGTTGTATGCTGTGGACCACTTATGCCTTATTTTGTAGAGTTCTTTCAACCAGTCATGGCTATGAAGGTCCCCTTCATTTAGCATTTCAGCCCAACAACTATCAAACTCCTCCTCTGAATCACACTTGGTGAAACATTTATGAATGAGACCTCTAACCTTGTTGTTGTTGTTGTAACAATGCAACTTAGATGAGCTTCTTGGTGATGTGCCATTGGCATAGCCTATAGCGTGTTTGAGGAAATGCAATTTCTATTGCCCGAGACATTGCCTGATCCTGGTCAGTAAAAATTGTAATGGGAGTTATCACCCATTACTCGCAAGAATGTTTTAAACAACTATGTAAATGATTCTATAGTTTCTTCCGACAGAAATGTAACCCCCAAAAGAACATTCTGCCAATGGTTATTAACTCCAACAAAAGGTGTACAAGCTAGATTGTATTTGTTCAGTCGATAACTGGTATAAAAAATTATAACATCTCCGAAGCAGTCGTAGTCTATTCTTCCCACACCATCAGCCTAGAAAAAGTTCATCAATATGTCCTCCTCATCATATTGGACATCCAAAACAAACATGTTATCATTGTTTGCTCGATTTTTAAAAATTTCAATTAGGAATTGTGGTTCCCCAGTCTCAATCTTGCATCTTCTGTTTTTCTGAACAAAGTTATATGCATTCTCTCTAAAAAACTAACATACTCCCTCCCACCGACTTCGTCAGCTAAGTATGTGAATGCATCAATGGTTCTAATCCAGCACGTCATAGATTAAGAACGAATGCTCTCTTTTCGGTAATATTCCTGCATGATCTCAGTAAATGTTGATCTCCAGGCCTTGCTAACTCATGGTTGTGGTTCTCAATGCATTTATTAACCTTCCATTCCCCATCTTGATCAACTGAAAATCTAATCATCGCGGGACACCCTGTCCTAGTATTGGATTTCTTGTATTTCGATTTCGCATTCAAGTCAAGGTCATTCTTAAAACCAGCTTTCGAACATACAAAATCTTTCATCCGTATCTTTCTCGAATTAGGCCAGTAAGAGTGATGATCTTTGCGAACACTAAAACCAACACTGTGCGCGTAATGACAGTAAATGTCATATGCCTCTTTCTCACTATTACAAATAACCTACGAACAACAGCCAATTCGAGTTTAACATTGGAAACACACACACAATTCCAAAATAACTTCAGTACCTAGCGGTACCTACAAGTACCGACCGATACCTACTGATATCGAGCGGTACCAACTTTTTAAAAAGGGTACTAAACGATACCGCCAACCCTTTAATACATATATTCTCACCAATACAAAAATTTTAACAGAAAAAATATTCAAATAAACACTGAAGATGTCACGGACATTCATTTCATATATACCGATAATATATCCGAGTTTGGTTGGGTATTTTGTTGCAAACCATCACCTCCTCTAAGCTGCGACTCTTGCGTTTTACCTTCCATCTCCGACCAGTCTTTCGTGTCCTCCGGCACAGTATCCATCTTCAGACCTTACGCCCTTCTCCTGCTTTCTGAGGTCTTTTTACGAGTAAAAAATTTTTAACTTAGGTAACAAAACAGTGCCAAGTTCTCAAATATAACCCTAAGTTTTACCGCGCATTTTTTCAAGAGCTTCGGGTGGTTCGTGTTATCAGGTTATCGGGTTGACAGAAAACACACGGGCTCTTCAAATCAGTGGGGTCATGGTGGGCTCCACGTGGCGCGACACTACTTGTTTGCACACACAGAGCTACGTCCGCACTCCGCACCCAATAAAAATTCCTGTTGAAGCGGCGGGTATGGGCGCGACAAAGATATAGGATGGATGCAATATTTGAGCAGGTATTTTTATATGTTTTTTTTTCTTGTTTCTTTCGGCTGGCTTTTACATGACGGTCAACATCCTGATACTCTATCCGTACTCCCAAAAAAGTCGAAACAGGCAAGGCAATATAAACCACAAAAAGCAGCAGGTCAACAACTATCCAGTTAAGAGATGAATTGCTTGATGCCATTGAAATGTTTCCAGCACTAAATCTTCTTAAAAATAGCTTGTTTGATGTTGAATTTTACAGGGGTCCATCAATTAAAATCAGAAGCAAATCTCCTAGCATTCTCTTCTTTCCAAATAAAGTATATAGAACCATAAGTTAATAAGGCAGTAGGCTAAAGAGGGAGCGCTTGATGGAACAGGAATTGTCAATCATGTATTCTGCTAAATATTGCAAGTTTTGATCTTAATAAAATCCCTCCACCCAAGGCAGGAAAGAAGATAGAATTTGGAACAAAAAATCACATTCAAAGAACAAGTGAAAGTGTGTTTCCGGCTAGGAATAACATAAGGAGCAGGAGGAAGGGGAAGATATATTCTGCATAATGAGGAGACTGCAGTCTTTAATCCCATGACAATGGCCATCCAAGCAAAACATGAATAACGAATGGCATATAACTTATGCCAAATAAAATCATGTCAGGAAACTGATAGGAAACGTTTGTAGATCTCAATTAATTCCTATCAATATTTGAAAAACAGCGAGAATTATTCATAAAAATCCACACAAAATCAAGAAAAATTAAAAATTTGTATTATTGATGAAGGAAAAGAAAAATCCAAGATAAATTGATCCTCTATTGAGAGGAGGATCATCTCTCCCAATTCCTAGATGCCGCTAAAGCCCAAAACAAAACCTAGGAGATCTCAAATTTCAGCCAAATTCAAGATC
Organism: Dendrobium nobile; assembly: GCA_022539455.1. NCBI lineage: Eukaryota > Viridiplantae > Streptophyta > Magnoliopsida > Asparagales > Orchidaceae > Dendrobium > Dendrobium nobile. The sequence goes on from CM039725.1 coordinate 34,777,081, forward strand.
CCCTAATCCTAAGAAAACAAACTATTTAATGTATACAATCCAAAACGAAATCTCTAAACGGTCCCTACATTCAAATTTCCCTCTTAGATCCCTCCAAAAACCTTCTTATTCCAACTACTGGAGCGCGCGGTTTGAGCGACATGTAGGTGAGGCGAATGAGTTCTGCCTCTATCCAATGGAAATACCCCCCTCTCAAAGACCCACCTTATCTCCAAGGTGAAAAGACAATACTCTCCTCAATTTTCTTGTCATCACAAAAGGTTAGAGCATGAAGAATTCGGTTCTAACACATTGTTCATCATCTTAGCTTCTCCGCCAAAGAACTTGCATGACTAGTCAAGCTGTGTGATTGCATGGCCACTATATCGGACATTGCCGCACTAGAGTACAAGCTATGTGATCATGGGCATGGCTAACCACCATGTTGACCAAAGATTGATTGAACAACCAGAGAAACAATTGTTCAACAAAGCCGACCAGTCGAAGTCTTTTTAGGGTTAGTTTGGTCTGTCAATTAGGCGTGCCGAGCAAACCTTGCAAGCATAAATACATGCCTTGGTTGGGGGCAATTCAGACATTTTGCCTAAGTTGCACACCGATTGGCCATACTAGAATAATTTCTCCAACTAATGTGTATGCTAATCATCCAAAGTCCAAACATTTGATCAAGATTGAATTGCGTTGATTGCTAGGTTTAAGTCATTTGTCAAACCGGATCCAGTAGCAGCTGTATCTCCATCGGGCTTATTTAGGTATAAGAATTAAGAAGATAATTATATCAAGTTTTGATTTGCAGAAACTTATTTAAGAAGTAATTGTGGATACTTACAAACAACAATTTAGAGCAATCAAAGTGTTTTTTCTTAATTAAAAGAAATTAGGAGCACTAAATACAACAGAAGAAACTTGCACTTCCTTCTGAAAAGATAAGGTATACAAAGTTAGCACAATCTTTTCTCTTTTTTTACATAAGCTACAGGCCTATAATTGATAACAAAAATCTAACATCCGAAAGGGTTTGGACAAAAAAATCTTGAAAAAAAGATCTTAGGGTAAAAGAAGAAGAACCAGTGAACAGAAAAACCTAATCGATTGTACAATTAAAAAAGGGCATAATTTTCAACAGCGTGGAATGCAATAACCAATAAAGCTAGTGTTAAAAAAGAGTGAATCATAAATAAAAAACTGTTAGCACTACAGAGTAATCAAACCAGGCAAATCCAACGAAAATCTAATCATCAAATTCGAAACACGCATCCCAATTTCTCCCCCACAAATCCCTCTTTTTCAGATCCGAAAGCCATAAATCTCCTTCCCGTGCGTGCATTCCACCAAACACAGTTCGATCTAGAGCCCCAGAATCAAATCAATTAGAAGCAATGAAAGGAGAAGAAAAAGAAGAACCTGCTAGTGAATCCTGCTGAGCCGAGACGGCCTTATGCATCTCGACGAGCTGCTCACAGATTGTAGCTTACACTGCGATCTGACGGGCGGAGAATCTCCATTTGCTCGTCTGTCATCACCTTCACGTAAACCCTCCTTCCCCCATTTCTCTCTCTCTCTCTCCTCTTCCTCCTCTCTTCTCCTCTTTTCTCCGTCATTCCAAAGAAGCGGCGACCTTCACCCACTCCATTCCTCTTTTCCCTCTCTTCCCCAATTCACCTCATTTCTTCATACTCGTCTTCCCGAGGAAACACAAACAATCGAGCTCTTTGGATGTCCGATGAAAGTGAGAAGATCAATGGAAGAGAGAGAGAAAGAGATAGAGAGAGATAATTTTAATTTCTTTCAAATTAATAACAATGTAAT